>JAOPHQ010000889.1:0-15000 GCA_030340625.1 Merluccius polli
TCTCTCTCATCCATCTCAGACCAAGCAAATAGAAAACAGTTTTATGATTCAATGAATATTGAAGTGTCCCCTTAGGCCGGCGCTGACATGTATATGTCTGTGTGCACGCGAGTCTGACGTGTACGTGTGTGTGTTTGTGCGTCCGACGTGTACGTGTGTGTGTGTGTGTGCGTGTGCCTGACGTGTACGTGTGTGTGCACGCGTCTGGGAGGGAGTTTTTTTTTGCCGACATGGGAGCCAATGAGCAATCAGCTGGTGGTTTGGCTCTGTTCTTTCTACCACCTGGCTGTTTTGCTATTTTGGCTCTGAGACTGTAATATATGAGAGAGTGTGCGTGTGTGTGTGTGTGTGTGTGTGTGTGTGTGTGCGTGTGTGCGTCTGTGTGTGTGTGTGTGTGTGTGTGTGACACAGATGTGATGCTATATGAGGGTGACAGGAAACCATTATGTGGCTTTTGTAGTTTTGTCCGGCGTGTTGTGCACTCCCTCCCAGCCCCCACCTTGCACTCCCTCCCAGCCCCCACCTTGCACTCCCTCCCAGCCCCCACCTTGCACTCCCTCCCAGCCCCCACCTTGCGCTCCCTCCCAGCCCCCACCTTGCGCTCCCTCCCAGCCCCCACCTTGCACTCCCTCCCAGCCCCCACCTTCCTCTCGCTCTTCTGCGACCAGAGTCTCAGACTGCGGCAGGGCAGTGAGACAGAAAATACACTGATTGTTTTTGATGAAGAATGGAGAGGGATGCCAACAGAGAGAGAGAGAGAGAGAGAGAGAGAGAGAGAGAGAGAGGGGAGAGGGAGAGGGAGGGGAGGGAGGGAGAGAGAGAGAGAGAGAGAGAGAGAGAGAGAGAGGGAGAGGGAGAGGGAGAGAGAGAGAGAGGGAGGGAGAGAGAGGGAAAGAGGGGAAGAGAGAGAGAGAGAGAGAGAGAGAGGGGGGGGGGAGAGAGAGAGAATGTATGATGTATGTTATATTATACAGTCAGTAATGTCTATGAAGATGGGTAAAGACTCATTCTGTGGCCCAGTTCCAGGAAATACTTTGATTCAATCCCCCAAATCCCCTATTTTATTACACTGTGCGTGTAATCAATATTTCACTTAGTTTTTTCCCTTTTTTAGTACTTTATTTTTTCTTTGTTTAAATTTTTAACTGCTTTGACAATGTAACGTTTATTTTCTGTGCCAATAAAGCTCCTTTAAACTGAATTGAATTGAATCGAGATAGAGAGAGAGAAAGGGAGAGAGAAAGGGAGAGAGAGAGAGAGAGAGAGAGAGAGAGAGAGAGAGAGAGAGAGAGAGAGAGAGAGAGAGAGAGAGAGAGAGAGGTGTGGGGGGGGGGGGGGAGGATGAGAGGAGACCAATGAACACTGAGTGGAAAGAAAAAGAAGGACAGAGGGAACGAGAGGACAGAGGGAAGGAGAGACAGTTTGAGAAAGCAATGCAAACTATTTTGCATCTGTAGCGACTTAACTCTACAGAGGGCTCTTAGGTTTGTGTGTGTGTGTGTGTGTGTGTGCGTGGGCATGTGAGTGTGTTAGTTTAGAGGACAGAGAGAGAGGGAGAGAGAGAGAGAGAGACAGAGACAGAGGTGGAGTAGGGGCAATACCACAAAGATGCTCACCTTGTTCTGCACCATGCACACACAGCACCCCAGCTGTCACCCAATCCCTCCCTCCCTCCCTCCCTCCCTCCCTCCCTCCCTTCCTCCCTTCCTCCCTTCCCCCCTCCCTCCCTCTCTCCATCACAGCCACTATGCTCTGCATCATTAAGAGGCTTATTTGAATGCGTCATCTCAGTTTTCAACGTTTCCATAAGTCCTGCAGCAGGGCAGGATGAACCTGATAAACATATTTAATCCGTAATGTGATCTGTAATGAATGCTTTGGATGTATGAATATATGAAAATGAATGAATGTATGAGTTATTTGCTTTGTTTGGTGATTAATCTCACTTTGGCTATTTTTTTTTGTGTCATTTTATTTAACTATAATAATAATTTAAAAAAACGAAAACTAATGATATTTGTTGAGTTGAATCTCCTTAACCTAAATCGATTAGTACAAAAAAAGCAATGGAGAACATTTCTTAACATTCTGAGCACTTTGATAATATATATATATGTACTTATATATACTGCAGCCCACCCCCCATCATCCTCTCATCCCCCCATCAACACCTCTGTCCTTCTTCTTCTCCTGCTTCATTTTTCTGTGTGTGTGTGTGTGTGTGTGTGTGTGTGTGTGTGTGTGTGTGTGTGTGTGTGTGTGTGTGTGTGTGTGTGTGTGTGTGTGTGTGTGCCACTGCCAGTGTCGCAGCCTCCTGCGAAGCTGGCTGCTGTGAAGGTCACCCTCCCTGCAGCGATGGATTACACAATACGATACCGCCCTTGAGGAGGTCCGAGGGCTGCAGGGGGAGAGAGAGAGAGAGAGAGAGGGGGACACAGAGAGAGAAACTGAAAGCGAAACTGAAAGAGAGAGAGGGAGAGAGAGAAAGAGAGACAGAGAGAGAGAGAGAGTGAGGGTGCAGAGGGCATCATACCCCCCCTGTATGATGTTTGACTGCTCGACCCCTGCTTGTTTTATCGTGTGAAGAACGTGTCTCTCACTCTGCCTGCCTGTGTTTTGTGTGATCAAACACAGCAGAATGAAGCATTGGGAGCCCCAGGGCCCCGGGGCCGTCGGCCACCATGTTTCCACAAGTTTGTGAGGCTCATTGGAGGGATGAGGAGGTGGGCGGAGATGGGGGTGATGATCTCATACCACAGTCATCCTCAGAAGGACCAATCAGAACCTAAAGCTGCTTAGCGTCTCTTTGGAGGTCGGGACACACACACAAACACACCCACACATGCACACACACAAACACACACACACACGCACACACACACACCTTGTCAGGCTCCCTGCTGTGACCTTAATTTGTTCTGTCTTGAGTACCAGAGCCCACTGGGCCGCTGCCCCTCCAGGGCTACACTGACAGGGTGTGTGTGTGTGTGTGTGTGTGTGTGTGTGTGTGTGTGTGTGTGTGTGTGTGTGTGTGTGTGTGTGTGTGTGTGTGTGTGTGTGTGTGTGTGTGTGTGTGTGTGTGTGTGTGTGTGTTTCCCAGGTATGCTGCAGCCGAGTCCACAGATTGAAGGGGAATAGAAAGGAAGAGGGGAGGAGAAGCTGAGACCAACATGAAACCCAACCATGCTAGAAGGTTAGGGTCAGTGTTGTGTCTTCACTAGAGGGTTAGGGTCAGTGTCTTCATTAGAGGGTTAGGGTCAGTGTGTCTGCACTAGAGGGTTAGGGTCAGTGTGTCTTCACTAGAGGGTTAGGGTCAGTGTTGTGTCTTCACTAGAGGGTTAGGGTCAGTGTTGTGTCTTCACTAGAGGGTTAGGGTCAGTGTGTCTTCACTAAAGGGTTAGGGTCCGTGTGTCTTCACAAGAGGTTTAGGGTCAGTGTGTCTGCACTAGAGGGTTAGGGTCCGTGTGTCTTCACTAGAGGGTTAGGGTCAGTGTTGTGTCTTCACTAGAGGGTTAGGGTCAGTGTTGTGTCTTCACTAGAGGGTTAGGGTCAGTGTTGTGTCTTCACTAGAGGGTTAGGGTCAGTGTTGTGTCTTCACTAGAGGGTTAGGGTCAGTGTGTCTTCACTAGAGGGTTAGAGTCAGGGTTGTGTCTTCACTAGAGGGTTAGGGTCAGTGTGTCTTCACTAGAGGGTTAGGGTCAGTGTTGTGTCTTCACTAGAGGGTTAGGGTCAGTGTTTTTTCTTCACTAGAGGGTTAGGGTCAGTGTTGTGTCTTCACTAGAGGGTTAGGGTCAGTGTGTCTTCACTAGAGGGTTAGAGTCAGGGTTGTGTCTTCACTAGAGGGTTAGGGTCAGTGTGTCTGCACTAGAGGGTTAGGGTCAGTGTGTCTTCACTAGATGGTTAGGGTCAGTGTGTCTTCACTAGAGGGTTAGGGTCAGTGTGTCTTCACTAGAGGGTTAGGGTCAGTGTGTCTTCACTAGAGGGTTAGAGTCAGTGTGTCTGCACTAGAGGGTTAGGGTCAGTGTGTCTGCACTAGAGGGTTAGGGTCAGTGTGTCTGCACTAGAGGGTTAGGGTCAGTGTGTCTTCACTAGAGGGTTAGGGTCAGTGTTGTGTCTTCACTAGAGGGTTAGGGTCAGTGTTGTGTCTTCACTAGAGGGTTAGGGTCAGTGTTGTGTCTTCACTAGAGGGTTAGGGTCAGTGTTGTGTCTTCACTAGAGGGTTAGGGTCAGTGCTGTGTCTTCACTAGAGGGTTAGGGTCAGTGTGTCTTCACTAGAGGGTTAGAGTCAGGGTTGTGTCTTCACTAGAGGGTTAGGGTCAGTGTGTCTTCACTAGAGGGTTAGGGTCAGTGTTGTGTCTTCACTAGAGGGTTAGGGTCAGTGTTTTTTCTTCACTAGAGGGTTAGGGTCAGTGTTGTGTCTTCACTAGAGGGTTAGGGTCAGTGTGTCTTCACTAGAGGGTTAGAGTCAGGGTTGTGTCTTCACTAGAGGGTTAGGGTCAGTGTGTCTGCACTAGAGGGTTAGGGTCAGTGTGTCTTCACTAGATGGTTAGGGTCAGTGTGTCTTCACTAGAGGGTTAGGGTCAGTGTGTCTTCACTAGAGGGTTAGGGTCAGTGTGTCTTCACTAGAGGGTTAGAGTCAGTGTGTCTGCACTAGAGGGTTAGGGTCAGTGTGTCTGCACTAGAGGGTTAGGGTCAGTGTGTCTGCACTAGAGGGTTAGGGTCAGTGTGTCTGCACTAGAGGGTTAGGGTCAGTGTGTCTGCACTAGAGGGTTAGGGTCAGTGTGTCTTCACTAGAGGGTTAGGGTCAGTGTTGTGTCTTCACTAGAGGGTTAGGGTCAGTGTTGTGTCTTCACTAGATGGTTAGGGTCAGTGTTGTGTCTTCACTAGAGGGTTAGGGTCCGTGTGTCTTCACTAGAGGTTTAGGGTCAGTGTGTCTGCACTAGATGGTTAGGGTCAGTGTTGTGTCTTCACTAGAGGGTTAGGGTCAGTGTGTCTTCACTAGAGGGTTAGGGTCAGTGTTGTGTCTTCACTAGAGGGTTAGGGTCAGTGTTGTGTCTTCACTAGAGGGTTAGGGTCAGTGTTGTGTCTTCACTAGAGGGTTAGGGTCAGTGTGTCTTCACTAGAGGGTTAGGGTCAGTGTGTCTGCACTAGAGGGTTAGGTCAGTGTGTCTTCACTAGAGGGTTAGGGTCAGTGTGTCTTCACTAGAGGGTTAGGGTCAATGTTGTGTCGTCACTAGAGGGTTAGGGTCAGTGTGTCTTCACTAGAGGGTTAGGTCAGTGTGTCTTCACTAGAGGGTTAGGGTCAGTGTGTCTTCACTAGAGGGTTAGGGTCAGTGTGTCTTCACTAGATGGTTAGGGTCAGTGTGTCTTCACTAGAGGGTTAGGGTCAGTGTGTCTTCATTAGAGGGTTAGGGTCAGTGTTGTGTCTTCACTAGAGGGTTAGGGTCAGTGTGTCTTCACTAGAGAGTTAGGGTCAGTGTGTCTTCACTAGAGGGTTAGGGTCAGTGTGTCTTCACTAGAGGCTTAGGGTCAGTGTGTCTTCACTAGAGGGTTAGGGTCAGTGTTGTGTCTTCACTAGATGGTTAGGGTCAGTGTTGTGTCTTCACTAGAGGGTTAGGGTCAGTGTGTCTTCACTAGAGGGTTAGGGTCAGTGTGTCTTCACTAGAGGGTTAGGGTCAGTGTGTCTTCACAAGGGTCAGTGTTAATCCTCATCGTCATCCTCTCATGAAGATGAAGATTAAGATGTTTGGTGCTGGCTGGCTGGTGATTACGGCATAGACTCAAATGGACTAAAACATACAAACTTGCCACAGTACTGTAATATCTATACTGTATACATTTACACACAGAACAGCAACCTGCCGACACATTTCTGCTACTTTCTCCACCATGATGGGAATGTAGAAAGAACAAGAAATGGTTCAGCTGTGAAGAATGTTTGCATTTTCAAGTTTACTTATGTGTGAAGAATGAGTATCTCTCTCTCTCGCTCTCTCTCTCTCTCTCTCTCTCTCTCTCTCTCTCTCTCTCTCTCTCTCTCTCTCTCTCCTATGTGTAATATTTCACCATCAGTGCTCTTGTTATCCATGTTAACAGCCAGCATCTGAACTTCAATGGGAGCTAAATGCTGAACATGTAAGTAGCAGTTTATTCAGCCATGCGTCCAATAACAGACAGCCAGTGTATTAGCAGACACTGACAACTGGGTGAGATTAGCGAATTTGGACCAGTGCACCCATTTGGTCTATCTCCCCCCATGCTCAGTTAAATACCTCAATGTTTCATACAGTCTCACTCCTCAATGTTACATACAGTCTCACTCCTCTATGTTACATACAGTCTCACTCCTCAATGTTACATACAGTCTCACTCCTCAATGTGATAGTCTCACTCCTCAATGTTACATACAGTCTCACTCCTCAATGTTACATACAGTCTCACTCCTCAATGTTACATACAGTCTCACTCCTCAATGTTACATACAGTCTCACTCCGCAATGTTATATACAGTCTCACTCCTCAATGTTACATACAGTCTCACTCCGCAATGTTACATACAGTCTCACTCCTCAGTGTTACATACAGTCTCCCTCTTCAATGTTACAGTCACACTCCTCAATGTTACATACAGTCTCACTCATCAATGTTACATACAGTCTCACTCCTCAATGTTACAGTCACACTCCTCAATGTTACATACAGTCTCACTCATCAATGTTACATACAGTCTCACTCCTCAATGTTACAGTCACACTCCTCAATGTTACATACAGTATCAATCATAAATGTTACATCAAGTCTCACTCCTCAATGTTACAGTCAGTCTACATCCTGACCATGGTCCTGTTTCAGTATCTCTCTCTCTCTCTCTCTCTCTCTCTCTCTCTCTATCGCTCCCTCTCTCTCTCTCCTATGTGTAATATTTCACCATCAGTGCTCTTGTTATCCATGTTAACAGCCAGCATCTGAACTTCAACGGGAGCTAAATGCTGAACATGTAAGTAGCAGTTTATTCAGCCATGCGTCCAATAACAGACAGCCAGTGTATTAGCAGACACTGACAACTGGGTGAGATTAGAAAATTAGCACCCATTTGGTCTATCTCCCTCCATGCTCAGTTACAGTAAATACATCAATGTTACATACAGTCTCACTCTTCAATGTTACAGTCTCACTCCTCAATGTTACATACAGTCTCACTCTTCAATGTTACAGTCTCACTTCTCAATGTTACATACAGTCTCACTCCTCAGTGTTTAGTTATGGCGTTTATGGTGGTGGTGGTGGTGGTGGTGGAGGTGGAGGTGGTGGAGGTGGAGGTGTATGTAACAGCACCACATCACCCCTTTGTCCCTTCCAGCCCTCAAATCCACACCTCTCTTTCGCAGCAGAACCATCCTTTAACTCCACCCCCACCCCCCTTCTCACATTACCTCCCTCCCTCACCCCCCGCTCCACCCCCCCTTCCTCCCTCCTCCCCATCTCCCATTACCTTCCTCCTTCCCCCCCCCCTCTCCCGCTCCCCAAGGCAGGGCAGGGCTTTGGTGCAGGTCCCAGCAGAGCCCCCCCCTCCCTCTCTCCAGGGCTGGTGTTTGCATGTGTGTGTGTTGTGTGTGTGTGTGTGTGTGTGTGGGGGGGGGGGGGGGGGGGGGGGACAGGTGTGCATACCAGACACTGACTGCGCCCGCATGGCTCCAATATCTACCTGCCAGCAAGGGTATCCTGTCTGTCTCACAGGGCCAGGATACCCTGTGAGACGGACAGGATACCCTGTGAGACAGACAGGATAGCCTGTGAGACAGACAGGATACCCTGTGAGGATCGTGGCGCTGTGAGACAGACAGGATACACTGTGAGGATCGTGGCGCTGATCCAGACTCCAAACCCTCCAAAACCTCCTCCAACCCTTACCAAGGGAGCTCTGCACCGCTAGCCATCTCCACAGCAACCACGCCGGGCGCCACGCCACGCAAGGGCAGGCCTGAGCTCATCAGCCTACTGCCACGTTGTTTTAGCGCCAGAACTGTGTTCTGATTTGTTGATTCGCCATACAGTAAGGAGGCAGCAGCTGCAGTTGGCTGGGGAAGGGCCATCGGGACAGAGAGGGAGATTTAGCCTATTTTGGGCCGTTCATGTAATATTAGGATTAAAAGATCACTCAAGGGCCTCTTGGCACAAAAAATGCTCCGCTATTTATTTATGTGTGTGTGTGTGTGTGTGTGTGTGTGTGTGTGTCTCCAGGGCCTTGCGGGCCTCATAATCATGACAGTGGCTCATTACAGCGGTGCATGTTAGAGAGTGTGAGTCAGGATACACAGGAAGGGCTCAGATATGTTAACTCAGTAGGTCATCTCTACATTCATATAACTTTACCCTCCCTCACTTTCTCTACCTTTATCCTCCCCCACTTTCTCTACCTTTATCCTCCCTCACTTTCTCTACCTTTATCCTCCCCCACTTTCTCTACCTTTATCCTCTCTCACTTTCTCTACCTTTATCCTCCCCCGCTTTCTCTCTCTACCTTTACCCTCCCTCACTTTCTCCACCTTTATCCTCCCTCACTTTCTCTACTTTTATCCTACCCCACTTTCTCCACTTTTACCCTCCCTCACTTTCTCTCTCTACCTTTATCCTACTCTCTTCAGTTGCTGTACGGTCCTCCTCCTCCTCCTCCTCCTCCTCCTCCTCCTCCTCCGATTCCTCTGCGGTAAAGCCCTCCAGCGTTGACCTTCCTGCTCCTCAAGGAGAATCGGTTCCCCTCATTTTATTTCGCCTTAGCATGAAACTGTATCTCATCCGCACAGAGGTCACTCCCTTCACAAGGACACATTTATCAGTAAAGCTCTCTCTCTGTCTGTCTCCCCCTCTCTCTGTCTGTCTCCCCCTCTCTCTGTCTGTCTCCCCCTCTCTCTCGCTTTCTCTCCGTCTTCTCTGCAGTTCAGGAATAGAGCGGTGACGTCCATCGCAAGCTTTGCTCAACTTTTAATGCTCGGCTGGCGTTTGGGGAAATTGTTATTCATGACCACATTTTGTTGTTCGTGGGGCACTTGGCTGTGACTTGGTTGTTTTTCATTTGATGGGGAGAATTGATAAAAGAGAATATAGAAAATGTCTTTATTTATTTCCATCCAAATTACCAAAACATTTTAGCATAAAAAAATATTTTTTAAGTAACAAGATTTTGCAGGAAAACAATTTTCTTTGCATTTTAATTAATTACAAGTAAGTTAAGTTAGCAAGTTAAGTTGCATTAATAAAATGAATGAATAAAATACATTTTAATAGTTCTTAATTATAGAATGTGTAGACAGCACATACACATAAACATAAACAACACCTGAGTTTCATTCACAGTGTAAATATTAATGGTAATGTTTGCAAACAGAAGCAGCAGCAACGCATCCCCAGGTTAACAAAGAAACAGGGAGGGTAGAGTCTGCCTCAATGTAAGGTCTCTCTCTCTCTCTCTCTCTCTCTCTCTCTCTCTCTCTCTCTCTCTCTCTCTCTCTCACTCTCTCTCTCTCTCTCAGAGTGATCAGAGTAAGAAGGTCAACACTTCCCCTCCCAGGTTTGCCCCCCTGGGGAGCGCCTTGAAACCGCTACCATGCTACAAAAGTTACAATACACTAACACCAATACAATTTACTAACATTAACATGACACTGACAGTAAAGTGACACTAATGTTAACGTGACACTAATGTTAAGGTGACACTAACATTAACGTGACACTAACGTTAATGTGATACTTACAATAATGTGACACTAACATTAACATGATGTTAACGTTAACGTGATACTTACGATATTGTGACACCAACGTTAACGTGACACTAATGTTAATGTTACACTAACATTGCCATGACACTAACGTGACACTAACTTGACACTAATGTTAACGTGACATTAACTTTAACATGACACTAACGTTAACGTGATACTAACGTAATACTAATGTTAACATGACACAAACGTTAACATAACACTAAAGTTAACGTGACATAAACATTAATGTGACACTAACGTAACACTACAGTGAATGTGATACTAACGTGAACGCGACACTAACGTTAACGTGACGCTAACGTTAACGTGATGCCAATGTTAACGTGATGCTAACGTTAACGTGACACAAACGTTAACATAACACTAAAGTTAACGTGACACTAATGTTAATGTGACACTAACATATCACTACAATGAATGTGATACTAACGTGAACGTGACACTAGCGTTAATGTGACGCTAATGTGAACATGAAACTAACGTGAAAGTGACGCGCTAACATTAAGGTGACGCTAACGTTAATGTGACGCTAATGTTAACGTGATGCTAAAGTTAACGTGATGCTAGCGATAAAGTGACACTAATTTAACACTAATGTTAACGTGACACTAATGTTAACGTGACACTAACTAGGGATGTCCGATATTGGCTTTTTTACCAATAACCGATAACCGATATTGTTCAACTCTCAATTTCCGATACCGATATCAACCGATACCGATACCGATATATGCGGCCGTGTTTTACACCAAAACTAATTAAATTTGAAGTGTTGAAGGACGCCGTCCTGGCTCCTCCACGTGAAACCTCCGCTTTACACTCATTGCAAACCGCAATTTTACTATTCAACGTAGAAACTTTGAAATAATTCCAAACCACCGACATAACCACAGTTACAACTAGCGTCCCGCTACACGGCCGCACAGCCCAGGCTTGTTATTGAGACGGCGCGGCGCGTTTGATGATGTCATCAAACCACGTCCTCACTTGAAACATAACAGATGTCTGAAATTATTTCAAACAAAGTGTTTATTTATTTCACACTGTCTTTGTACTAACAGAAAATGGTTGCATTCGACTCAGGACAATTAGAGCTTTCCAACGGTATAACAGCCATAGGCCACTTTAGTCATTTTGAGCTTTTTTAAAAACCGATACCGATATTTTCCGATATTGATTTTTCATGCCAATATCGGCCGATAATATCGGTGGGCCGATAATATCGAACATCCCTAACACTAACGTTAACGTGACCAAGCAACACACACATGCACACACACACACATGTAGACGCACACACTCAAGTCGTTAATGTGACACTAACGTGCCACAAACATTAACATAATACTAGCGTTAATGGGACACTAACATTAACGTGACACTAAAGTTAACATGATGTTAACGTTAATGTGAAACTAACATTAATGTGACACTAACATTAACGTGACACTAACATTAAAGTAAAACTAACATTAACGTGACACTGTTAACGTGATGTTAACGTTATTGTGACACTAACATTAACATTACGCTAACGTAACACTAACGTTAACATGACACTAACGTTAGTGTAACATTAAAGCTAACGTGAGACTAACGTAACGTGACACTAACGTAACACTAACGTTAACATGACACTAAAGTTAATGTGACACTATTATCGCAGACACACGCACACACATACGCACACACACATACACGTAGACACACACACACCATGCACGCACACAAACACACACACAATGGGTTCCCACCAGTCCAATAACAGGCCTATTCATTAGAGTCACTTACAGACAGTATTGACAACCTGCTGACACTCACACACACACACACACACACACACTCCAGCATAAACAAAGCGAGCAATAGAAGTAGAAGGACACAGTGTGGGGCTATTTTATGTTCTCACTATAAACTATAGTTAGGGTTAGGAAAAGAGAGAGAGAGAGAGAGACAGACAGAGGGGAATCCAAGTAGAGAAAAGGTATACCTTCCACACACACACACACACTCACACACTGCAGCCTCTCTTGATACGAAGGCCACCTTAGTCCTGTTTTCATGGCCTGTTTTAATGACATTACAGGTTTACAGGTCTTTTCTGTGTGAAAGACCCCCCCCCCCCCCCCCCCCCACTACCACCGCACAGTGGATTGCCAAGATGTCCTGGTTGCTAGAAACTTTTCCGTGCAGCATTGATTGTTCTGAGCTTCGTAAGTCGTCTGCTGAACAACTAAAAGTAAACACAGTTGGAAAATGTTCACATTGAGGCAAAGCCCTGTGAGTAATCTCCTGTTGGTTTAGCCCTGTTAGTAGTCCCCTGTTGGTTTAGCCCTGTTAGTAGTCTCCTGTTGGTTTAGCCCTGTTAGTAGTCTCCTGTTGGTTTAGCCCTGTTAGTAGTCTCCTGTTGGTTTAGCCCTGTGAGTAGTCTCCTGTTGGTTTAGCCCTGTTAGTAGTCTCCTGTTGGTTATCCCTGTTAGTAGTCTCCTGTTGGTTTAGCCCTGTCAGTAGTCTCCTGTTGGTTTAGCCCTGTTAGTAGTCTCCTGTTGGTTTAGCCCTGTTAGTAGTCTCCTGTTGGTTTAGCCCTGTGAGTAGTCTCCTGTTGGTTTAGCCCTGTTAGTAGTCTCCTGTTGGTTATCCCTGTTAGTAGTCTCCTGTTGGTTTAGCCCTGTCAGTAGTCTCCTGTTGGTTTAGCCCTGTTAGTAGTCTCCTGTTGGTTTAGCCATGTTAGTAGTCTCCTATTGGTTTAGCCCTGTTAGTAGTCTCCTGTTGGTTTAGCCCTGTTAGTAGTCTCCTGTTGGTTTAGCCCTGTTAGTAGTCTCCTGTTGGTTATCCCTGTTAGTAGTCTCCTGTTGGTTTAGCCCTGTCAGTAGTCTCCTGTTGGTTTAACCCTGTGAGTAGTCTCCTGTTGGTTTAGCCCTGTTAGTAGTCTCCTGTTGGTTTAGCCCTGTTAGTAGTCTCCTGTTGGTTTAGCCCTGTTAGTAGTCTCCTGTTGGTTTAGCCCTGTTAGTAGTCTCCTGTTGGTTTAGCCCTGTTAGTAGTCTCCTGTTGGTTTAGCCCTGTGAGTAGTCTCCTGTTGATTTAGCCCTGTTAGTAGTCTCCTGTTGGTTTAGCCCTGTGAGTAGTCTCCTGTTGGTTTAGCCCTGTTAGTAGTCTCCTTATGGTTTAGCCCTGTGAGTAGTCTCCTGTTGGTTTAGCCCTGTTAGTAGTCTCCTGTTGGTTTAGCCCTGTTAGTAGTCTCCTGTTGGTTTAGCCCTGTTAGTAGTCTCCTGTTGGTTTAGCCCTGTGAGTAGTCTCCTGTTGGTTTAGCCCTGTTAGTAGTCTCCTGTTGGTTTAGCCCTGTTAGTAGTCTCCTGTTGGTTTAGCCATGTTAGTAGTCTCCTATTGGTTTAGCCCTGTTAGTAGTCTCCTGTTGGTTTAGCCCTGTTAGTAGTCTCCTGTTGGTTTAGCCCTGTTAGTAGTCTCCTGTTGGTTATCCCTGTTAGTAGTCTCCTGTTGGTTTGGCCCTGTCAGTAGTCTCCTGTTGGTTTAACCCTGTGAGTAGTCTCCTGTTGGTTTAGCCCTGTTAGTAGTCTCCTGTTGGTGTAGCCCTGTTAGTAGTCTCCTGTTGGTTTAGCCCTGTTAGTAGTCTCCTGTTGGTTTAGCCCTGTTAGTAGTCTCCTGTTGGTTTAGCCCTGTTAGTAGTCTCCTGTTGGTTTAGCCCTGTTAGTAGTCTCCTGTTGGTTTAGCCCTGTGAGTAGTCTCCTGTTGGTTTAGCCCTGTTAGTAGTCTCCTGATGGTTTAGCCCTGTGAGTAGTCTCCTGTTGGTTTAGCCCTGTTACTAGTCTCCTGATGGTTTAGCCCTGTTAGTAGTCTCCTGTTGGTTTAGCCCTGTTAGTAGTCTCCTGTTGGTTTAGCCCTGTTAGTAGTCTCCTGTTGGTTTAGCCCTGTGAATAGTCTCCTGTTGGTTTAAGTTGAGTGATTAAGTGAGGTGAACACTCGATCCGTCGGCAGGTGTTAATATCCGGGCCGTCTTGCCAACACAAAACACATTTGCATCGACGACTGCTGTGCTGCGGCTCTCCGCTCCGCGTTCGGCTGCGAGGAGGAATTCCAATTAAAAGTGGGGCTGCGAGGCGAAGCCTTAGGGAATGCATAGCGCAGACCAAGTACAAGGATCATGAAAGACGTTTGCTAATTATCGTGTCAGTCTGCCTCAGAGATGGAAGAGCAGTCATGGAGAAAATGTGGAATAAACACTGATCCCAAAATAATAAATAAAACAGACTGACTTTGGTTTTGGCTTCGAGCTGACCTCTGGGTGCAGGAGTGTGTTAGTGGGTTAGAAGGGTAGATAAGAAGGGTAGATAAGAAGGATAAATAACAAGGATAGATAACAAGGACACGTTAAACAGACAGGTTAGGGTTAACGAAACAGGTTAAGGTTAAAGAGACAGGTTAGGGTAAGGATTAGTACAATAGGGTTAGGGTTAGTATCTAGTGTCTAGTTAGTATCATTACCAGGCCAGGAGGACCTCAGGGCCCCAGGATCCTCTCCAGAGCCGCATATATAAGCCTTGCGATGACGGAGCGTAAAGTAGTGCAGGCAAAAGGTTATTAGCGCAAAGTCATCTGAACAGGGGTGGAAACGGGCTAAAAGCAATATGGGCTAACTTGTTGCTGCATCTGATTTAGTCATGCGTGTTCGCACCGTCCTTCATGAGATAGTTTGCTTTGGGAAAATGAGATATATTTATATATGAGATATATGAGATATGTATATTGGCCATTCAACATGATATGTTTTCAGCATCTTGCAGATGGATATCGGATCACTGGATCAGGAAATCGGAAAGGAAAGGAATCAGTATCACACCGGCCTCCAAGCGCTAAAGGTCCTTACAATGACATTCAAAACGCTCAGTAGCCAAATCATCACGCAACCAGAGCGGATTATAAATGTGGGTGGAGTAGGTTGGAGAGCAAGGATCTCCATATATCTTGAAATACACATACATATATATATCTATATATACATACATATACATCTTCCACTATATATATATATATATATATATATATATATATATATATATATATATATATCTTACATATCTGGGTGACGTAAGGGAAGGGAGAAATTTCACGGGCCATTGGATAGAAAAAACACCAGATTTTGCGTCTCTGGTGCACATCCTCTCTCACATTCCCTCACAATAAAAAACACTCAATTCTC
>JAOPHQ010000889.1:22500-30000 GCA_030340625.1 Merluccius polli
AAAACAGACTCAAAGGACACACACACACAGCGACGATGAAAACCATCCAAGCAGTGAAACCGCCGCCTGAACCACACATTTCAGTTCTCCCTCAAAAGAGCATTACTACAAAACACGAAAGAGAAAGCGGGCAGTAGAAGTTAGCTCAGTTCCTACCTGAACTCCACATTGAGAGTTGCTGTGCTGTCCCTGCTGCTCCCTTGGGGGTGACTGGGCCCCTGCTGTGTGGACCGGGCCCCTGCTGTGTGGACCGGGCCTCTGCTGTGTGGACCGGGCCCCTGCTGTGTGGACCGGGCCCCTGCTGTGTGGACCGGGCCCCTGCTGTGTGGACCGGGCCCCTGCTGTGTGGACCGGGCCCCTGCTGTGTGGACGCTGGAACCCGAGTGCTCGGCTATTTCCTGGGTGAAAATCCCTTTCCGGCGTGAGAGCTATTCGGGGGCTTTCTTCGAGGCGGACATGGACGAAGAGGAAGATCCTGCTAGGGGAGACGTTTCAAGAGAGGAGAGGGCCTGATGACACGTCTCAAATCAGAGAGAGAGGGAGGGAGAGGGAGAGAGAGAGGGAGAGAGGGGGAGAGAGAGAGGAAGGGAGGGAGAGGGAGAGAGAGAGAGGGGGGGGGGGGGGAAAGAGGAAGAGAGAGAAAGAGAGGGAGTGAGGGAGAGAGAGAGAGGAAGAGAGGGAGAGAGAGAGAGAGAGAGAGAGAGAGAGAGAGAGAGAGAGAGAGAGAAAGAGAGAGTGTGTGTGGTGGGGCGAGGGGAGCGTCAAGTGTCAGTTAAGGTATGTGAACGTGAGGGCACACAGACAGGATGAATCAATATCTATTGAGAAGGCTTACCGGTTCTGGCGCAGTACCATGACTGTCCTCTAGGTGTAGCCAGAGATGAGCCGCTGTGTTGATGAATGCTATATTATCATAGCATTATTATTCTGCACATTCCGTTTATACATCAATCAATTACCGTCGGCTGTGTTTGGATAATCTTGTTTTGACTTGTCGGAATATGGTTTATAGTGACAGGGTTTTGGTTGGACTTCACTAAAGTTAAATCCTAAGTGCATTTACAACACATAGACACGCACGCACGCACACACACACACACACACACACACACACACACACACACACGTGTGAAACCTCAGTGGTAGATGTTAGTCTACAGTCAACAGTCCCAGTGTAGGACTACTCCCTCTCTCTGTCTGTCTGTCTGTCTGTCTGTCTCTCTCTCTCTCAGTCCCGCTGTGTCTCTTCTATGGAGTCAGAATAGTGTCATAATTCAAACCTGAAAAAAAAGGTTTCAAAGGCTTGTAAGTCTGTGTTTGAAAACTCAACACCTTGTAAAAAAGGTTTTGCACCACTGAAAAAAGAGATTATAGCCTGAAAAAAAAAAGTCAAACATCTGCAAACATGATTTTGTGTTCTATTTTATCTTCTTCATCATTTTCACCAACACATTTTCAAAGCTAAAATGTTTTCACAAACACATTTTCAAAGTTTAAAAATGTTCACCAGCGCATTTGCAGAGTTTCAAATCTGACACTGTTCTAACAGTGTATTACTTTGTTTCCCGGTTTCGAAACCTTGTAAATGGGATTCTGCAAACAGCTGTTCAAACATTGAGAAATACGTTTTGAAAGGTTGAATATTTATTTTTAAAAACTTGTAAAGGTGTAAATTTACACCATTGCAATGTATTTTTTCAGAACTTAATTTTCAGCACTGACTTTTCAGAGATTTGACCACACGGGCGCAAGCTTGCGAGTCACGTGATTATTGACACTGTTCTGACGCCGTTCGTTTTGAAACTCCTTTAGCGTCAAAGGTCTGAAAACGTGGTTCTGAAAAAAAGGAAAAAAAAAACCTTCCTGGGGGCGGGACCATCTTGCTCTAAACCTATTGGTTGCTCTCTGCTGAGGCACAGTCCAATCACATGCGCCGTTGACCGGGCTGTGCGGGATTGACAGTGCTCTGCCGATGACAAGAATAACAAGCGACTTGCGTGGTTGATTTTGTTGTCTATTTTCTGGAACCATGGCTGGTAGACAGGCGAGCAATTTTATTCTGTATTGTTTGCGTTCTAACCGCCCGCGAGCCTCCTGCGGCTCGCCAAGCTGTAATTTGCAACACGTTCTCATCCCAACTCGTAATATACCGACGGTTTGTCACGCCCCTAGACGTGATACTGACGCAAAATGTTTCTGTGTTTCTGTGTGAAACGATCTGTGTGAAACAATCTCATAAACCCGTTCGCGGTGGTAAGAGACGAGCAGAGTCTACAGCGTCCGCTCGCAGAGCAGAGTCTACAGCGTCCGCTCGCAGAGCAGAGTCTACAGCGTCCGCAGTCTACTGTGAAACAATTCACTCCAAAAGGGTTATGGTTAGCGTAATCTATCACCGTGACCGGGTTATTGGAGTGAATGGACTCTGTAGACTCTGCTGGTCTCTTACCACCGCGAACGGGTTTATGAGAACCCCCAGATCGTTTCACGATCTGGTAGAGTCTTTGCCAGCTTCAAAGCAATGAATAACCTACATCAGCGGGTGCTGTGTATGGATCACAAGTTCCGAGTATGTTTATCTTCTCTTCATATCTAATTTTAACATTTTGTGACAAATGGTCTAAATAGTTGATTTATTTAAGTATCGGAAATCTGCAAGGCTGCAATTCCCCTGGTTGGCCGTTGTTCGTCGCCATTTTGCCAGCGTTTGTTGCCCTCCAGGTATCCATGGTAGTCACGTGACCGCAAAGTATGACTATTATTTATGCCATGCAAGCCACAAATTAGTCTACAGCATCCATTCACTCCAATAATAACCCGGTCACGGTGATAGATTACGCTAACCATAACCCTAACCATAATCCTTTTTGGAGTGAATTGTTTCACAGTAGACTGCGGACGCTGTAGACTCTGCTCTGCGAGCGGACGCTGTAGACTCTGCTCGTCTCTTACCACCGCGAACGGGTTTATGAGAACCCAGATCGTTTCACACAGACGCGGGAGGGTACATTTTGCGTCAGTATCACGTCTAGGGGCGTGACAAACCGTCGGTATATTACGAGTTGGGATGAGAACGTGTTGCAAATTACAGCTTGGCGAGCCGCAGGAGGCTCGCGGGTGGTTAGAACGCAAACAATACAGAATAAAATTGCTCGCCTGTCTACCAGCCATGGTTCCAGAAAATAGACAACAAAATCAACCACGCAAGTCGCTTGTTATTCTTGTCATCGGCAGAGCACTGTCAATCCCGCACAGCCCGGTCAACGGCGCATGTGATTGGACTGTGCCTCAGCAGAGAGCAACCAATAGGTTTAGAGCAAGATGGTCCCGCCCCCAGGAAGGTTTTTTTTTTCCTTTTTTTCAGAACCACGTTTTCAGACCTTTGACGCTAAAGGAGTTTCAAAACGAACGGCGTCAGAAGGAACAGTGTCAATAATCACGTGACTCGCAAGCTTGCGCCCGTGTGGTCAAATCTCTGAAAAGTCAGTGCTGAAAATTAAGTTCTGAAAAAATACATTGCAATGGTGTAAATTTACACCTTTACAAGTTTTTAAAAATAAATATTCAACCTTTCAAAACGTATTTCTCAATGTTTGAACAGCTGTTTGCAGAATCCCATTTACAAGGTTTCGAAACCGGGAAACAAATAATACACTGTTAGAACAGTGTCAGATTTGAAACTCTGCAAATGCGCTGGTGAACATTTTTAAACTTTGAAAATGTGTTTGTGAAAACATTTTAGCTTTGAAAATGTGTCGGTGAAAATGATGAAGAACATAAAATAGAACACAAAATCATGTTTGCAGATGTTTGACTTCTTTTTTTCAGGCTATAATCTCTTTTTTCAGTGGTGCAAAACCTTTTTTACAAGGTGTTGAGTTTTCAAACACAGACTTACAAGCCTTTGAAACCTTTTTTTTCAGGTTTGAATTATGACACTATTCTGACTCCATACTCTTCCTGATCAGTAAAGTTTCTTAAATTCAACACAAACATTACTAGCCTAATGATATTGATGTAAATAGTACTTTATTGCTATTCAAACAACTGAATACAAGCTAGATAACTATTAAAAGGAACCTGGAATTACGATGACTGGACTGTTTATCAATGTTGCAGTTACATGTCGTATCTATTTTGGTTGTTGGTTAATTGGAAAACCCAAGTAGCTAGGTGTGAACCTGGAAGATGACCAAGAGGGATCCTCCAGTCGCATTCTAGCATTAGCCGAAATCACCAGCAGGGGGAGACATTTCTCTCCATATGGAAATGGTAAGGGCTGTTTATGTTTGATTTAACTAAACATAGTTGACAATCATTAGCATATTGGATTCGTCTTAGAGGAAGTGGGGATGAAAATACCAATAAATACATCCTAAACCAATGCTGTAATACAGAGTGAGAATGGGGTTTGGAAAGGTTAATAGAAACTAGTGGGGATAAGGGGCGGGAAACACAGAGCTGATAGATTTCTTAATAAAAACCGGATTATATAATACAATATAGTCATCGTGTAATTATAGAATAATGTAAACTAGATCATGTTGTATATACTCCGGTACAGTAGGTGGGGCTAATAGTTGATATTGTAATTCGCCAAGAAGAAGAAGGCGCAGGTGTTCAGAGATGAGAAACACCTGCACAGGTATTTGGAGTTGAGACACACCTGCACAGGTGTTCAGGAGTTGAGACACACGTGCTGGGGGGCGATTTGTCCTGAAAACATAGTCTTAATGGCGAGCTTAGGAGTACTCAAAAAACGAGTTGACTTATTTTACCACATGTACAGCCAGGAGGCACGGGAACAAACCTTCGTGGATTGGCCGTTTCGGGAGGACTGCATGTGCACACCTGGGAAGGTAGGCTGGACGTGAGGTTGTTTAGTGAGGACACGAAGTGCTTTCAAAGTGCGTCTTAATTTAATGCTCTATCAGAATAAATCGGCCTAAATGTTAATGGGACTGTTGAAGGCCTGTTGAAGCTGTGCATGTTATGGTGGCCATTCAATAGCCTTACGGGCGCTTGTATGTGATTTAGGCTTGCATAGTAGGCCTATGTAATGGGCTATAGGGCATAGTGTAGCCTTTACTGGGCTATAGTATGTAATGGGCTGTAATAGGTTATGGGCTGTAGTATGGAACAGGCTATAGTATAGTGTAGGCTATAGCCTAGTATATAATAGACTATAGTATATTATAGCCTTTAATAGGCTATATAGTATATAATAGGCTGTTGTATAGTAGGCCTATAGCCTTTAGTGTGTGTGTGTGTGTGTGTGTGTGTGTGTGTGTGTATATGTGTGTGTGTGTGTGTGTGTGTGTGTGTGTGTGTGTGTGTGTGTGGGCTCTAGTATATAATGGGCTACTATAGTAGGGTATAGTGGGCTCTAGTATATAATGGGCTACTATAGTAGGGTATAGTGGGCTCTAGTATATAATGGGCTACTATAGTAGGGTATAGTGGGCTCTAGTATATAATGGGCTACTATAGTAGGGTATAGTGGGCTCTAGTATATAATGGGCTACTATAGTAGGGTATAGTGGGCTCTAGTATATAATGGGCTACTATAGTAGGGTATAGTGGGCTCTAGTATATAATGGGCTGCTATAGTAGGGTATAGTTTATAGTATACAATGGGCTATAGTTTATAGTATATAATGGGCTGCTATTATAGTAGGGTATAGTTTATAGTATATAATGGGCTATAGTTTATAGTATATAATGGGCTGCTATCGTAGGGTATAGTGGGCTATAGTATATAATGGGCTGCTATGTAGTGGGCTATAGTATTTAATGGGCTGCTATAGTATATAATGGGCTGCTATAGTAGGGTATAGTATATGGCTATAGTGTATTTTTGTGTTGGATTGGTATTAGTAATTCAGCTGCTAATGTATTTGCATAGCAGAGTGTAAGGGGTTTTCTTTTTGAGTAAGTGACAGCAGGCCTGCATTAGTTCTAGTTAAGCAGCCATATTTGGTTGCTCTTGGCCCTTTAACACATACAAGTCGTCATCCTGGGGATTCAGGGGTGCCATAAATATGTGGCCTTTTAAGACTAACTGTGATTTATGGGCTATACAAATAAAATGGACTTGACTTGAATCATGGTGTATTATGTACCTACAGGATAAGGGGAACTAGTAACACCGTTACCTGCACTTCAGGGTTAACGAGTCAAGTGTAAATCTTGAATTGTCACTTGAGGCAGCTCTGACCTTAGTGCTAATCCTATACTCATTGTGCTGAAACGCCAAGGCGACACATAGCCAAGTATACCGTCACAAAGACAAGAAGATGCGTAGCCCATGAGAAAAGACAAGTACACTGTCTGGGATTGGCAAGATGCAGAATGGTATAGTTTGTATAATGTTAATGTTACTGTGTCTCCCCACGCAGATGGCCAGTGCTGGGTTTGTTCACTGTCCCAGTCAGAATGAGCCAGATGTTGCCTGCTGCTTCTACTGTCTCCTGGAGCTGGAGGAATGGGAACCACATGACAACCCGCGGTGACGATGACAAGATTTTAAGTCTTCATGATGTAAGATAAGGTGTGAAATATGTATATGTATCATGTTCCCTTTCCTGACTCTCCTCCAGCGTGGAGCACATTAAGCGCTCTCCTAACTGTAGATTCCTAATCATGGGCAAGGACTTCTTGAAGCTCACCTTGGGCGAGTTCCTCCATATGGAGGAGGACAGGCTGAAGATCTACCTTGTAAGTCTGTGGTCATTTTTAACCTGATGATGATGATGATGATGATGATGATGATGATGATGATCACAATATATTTGCCAATCTAACCTTTTTTTCTTTTTCTTATTTCTTCACTTTTTTAGAAAAAGGCTTGCCATATTAAGATGGCCGATTTCCAGGAGGAAATTGAGCGGACGCTTGGCATCCTAAAATCCATGTTTGACTCCAAACCCTAATATAAAGTCTCTTGTGCTTTAGTTTTATTTGACTTTGACCACAAGATGGCGCCTTCACCATGATTACTGTCTCTCGCATAGTCTCAGGAAACAAAGTGAACTTGGGTTGTCTATTTCAGATTCAAACCCTATGCAAGCACTCATTAATGAAATTGTATACTAAGCAGAATTTCAATCTGGGTAATGTTACTGCTTTTTTTTTTTTTTTTTTAAATCCTCAATAAAACCCTTTTTCTCAACGTGCCACCATCTCTCCACCTCCTTTCAAACCTTGACCCTAGGCAGATGGCCTGAAGCCCCTCCCCCTCTACACCAACTGTTGCCCCATAACATCTGTTACATAGTGGAGCGGTTCACTCGCCACTCACTGTGGCAATGGCAGTCCTAGACCACCGACATCTAGGCACTAACTCAATGATGTAATTAGAAAGATGAAGTTATAATGACACGCTGTAGTAATTCATACATGTACAACAATGATGCAGAACTTTACCTGATTCTAAGCCGGTTCGTGGGTCCCGTTTGTTCATTCTGTAGCCAAATGAGTAACGAACATCTTAAACCCCAATTG
>JAOPHQ010000889.1:40000-67500 GCA_030340625.1 Merluccius polli
TGTATGATATTTCATATTGTTACAAAGTGTTTTTTGTATGATATTTCATATTGTTACAAAGTGTTTATGTATGATATCCTGTTGTACACAATTCTACAGCATTGTCATGATAAATGCATGAATTCATAATTTCCTTTGGTCATATTTTGATTAGAAATGATTTCTTCCTTTAGGCAAACCTTTCTTTGTGAGTGAAACTCACTCTGTTCGCACCCTTACCCCTTTTCTGGCTGAATGTTCTCCTAAATGAGTACCAATACAATGAGAACCAGTCTGTATTCTCTCTCGTTAGCTTTTTTAAGAGCTGTTGTTGTTGTTGTTGCTACCACCCTTCAACCCCCCCACTCTCCCCTCACATCCCCGCCACTCCCCCTGCAGCCCTCTACCTCACCCCCACACTCTCCCCTCTCCCCCCACAGCCCCCTCCCCTCCAAATGTCTTTCTTACAAAAAAAGGAATCACACTGCCACAAGTGAGTTGTGTTTGGTTGCAGGTCCCTGGGGACGAGATGGGTGAGTAGTGCTGACAGATGGGTCCTTGTTTCTGTCTCTTTCTGCAGAGATCCCCTCGCCCGCTAAAACACAGACACAGCAGCAGACACACTCGCGCACCGAGACTCACCAATACAATAGGAATTAAAGCTCCACATGCTCCCCTGGAGTGCTACTGAAAGCTGAGCCCCTCGTAGCTAAGATGGAGCTGTGTGAATCTGCTGCTTTCTGTATTCATGGGCACATGTGTGTATGTTTGTGTGTGTGTCCGTATGTGTGTGTGTGTGTGTCCGTATGTGTGTGTGTGTGTGCGTGTGTGTGTGTGTGTGTGTGTGCATGTTATTTAAGTCCCAGGGCCCAACACACAAATTTGCTGCCCATTGAGGCTGATTATGAGGTGACTATGAGGCTCACTATGAGGCTGACTATGAAGCTCACTATAAGGCTGACTTTGATGCTCACTATGAGGCTGACTTTGATGCTCACTATGAGGCTGACTATGAGGCTCACTATGAGGCTGACTATGAAGCTCACTATAAGGCTGACTTTGATGCTCACTATAGGCTGACTATGAGGCTCACTATGAGGCTCACTATGAGGCTCACTATAGGCTCACTATGAGGCTCACTATGAGGATCACCATGAGGTTGACTATGAAGTTGATTGTAGGCGTTTTTCCATCTAATTGTCAAGCAAATTTTGAAATTAAAATTGTGAACTTTGGAAATTTCGCAAAAAAAATGGCAAATTAGGCCATTTCCATCAAGTGGTTTGGAGCGAATAAACTCGGCTACGCAAAGAGCGGTTTCGTCAGAAGTTGGCGGTATACACACGGCTGTAATAAACAGTAGAAGTAGAGGTTGCGAACCAGAAACAAAACCAGTCGCCTTGGCCTTCTGGGAATGTTTTTTTCATGGATGAGACCAAGGAAAAATGTGGGTCTCATCGGTCCACACGTAGTGTTGTTGCTGGTACCAGCCATGTTTTCGCTTGTTATGGCAATATCCGGGAAGACGTCGACAACGGAAACAGCTAGCGCATTAACTCTTTTTCGAAAAAGGCAAAAAGCACCTCAAGCAAGCATAAAAACGTTTTAGTGAAATTCAGGACGTTTTCTCAGATTTTGCCGTTTCCATCATTTATTTTTCTATTGTGATTCTTCAAAATGCACATAAAAATACATTAATGAAATCACGGCTTATGAGGTTAGCGTGAGGGTTATGTGACTATGGTAGCGTTAGCGTGAGGGTTATGTGACTATGGTAGCGTGAGGGTTATGTGACTATGGTAGCGTTAGCGTGAGGGTTATGTGACTATGGTAGCGTTAGCGTGAGGGTTATGTGACTATGGTAGCGTTAGCATGAGGGTTATGTGACTATGGTAGCGTTAGCGTGAGGGTTATGTGACTATGGTAGCGTGAGGGTTATGTGACTATGGTAGCGTTAGCGTGAGGGTTATGTGACTATGGTAGCGTGAGGGTTATGTGACTATGGTAGCGTTAGCGTGAGGGTTATGTGACTATGGTAGCGTTAGCGTGAGGGTTATGTGACTATGGTAGCGTTAGCGTGAGGGTTATGTGACTATGGTAGCGTGAGGGTTATGTGACTATGGTAGCGTTAGCGTGATGGTTATGTGACTATGGTAGCGTGAGGGTTATGTGACTATGGTAGCGTTAGCGTGAGGGTTATGTGACTATGGTAGCGTGAGGGTTATGTGACTATGGTAGCGTGAGGGTTATGTGACTATGGTAGCGTTAGCGTGAGGGTTATGTGACTATGGTAGCGTTAGGGTGAGGGTTATGTGACTATGGTAGCGTTAGGGTGAGGGTTATGTGACTATGGTAGCGTTAGGGTGAGGGTTATGTGACTATGGTAGCGTTAGGGTGAGGGTTATGTGACTATGGTAGCGTGAGGGTTATGTGACTATGGTAGCGTGAGGGTTATGTGACTATGGTAGCGTGAGGGTTATGTGACTATGGTAGCGTGAGGGTTATGTGACTATGGTAGCGTGAGGGTTATGTGACTATGGTAGCGTTAGCGTGAGGGTTATGTGACTATGGTAGCGTTAGCGTGAGGGTTATGTGACTATGGTAGCGTGAGGGTTATGTGACTATGGTAGCGTGAGGGTTATGTGACTATGGTAGCGTGAGGGTTATGTGACTATGGTAGCGTTAGCGTGAGGGTTATGTGACTATGGTAGCGTTAGCGTTAGGGTTATGTGACTATGATAGCGTTAGCGTGAGGGTTATGTGACTATGGTAGCGTTAGCGTGAGGGTTATGTGACTATGGTAGCGTGAGGGTTATGTGACTATGGTAGCGTTAGCGTGAGGGTTATGTGACTATGGTAGCGTTAGCGTGAGGGTTATGTGACTATGGTTACATATCAGACCTTCCTGAGGGATCGCCCCTCTGAATCTGCTGCTCACAAGGGAACATTATTGGTCTGTCTCTCCCTCACACACACACTCACACACATGCACACACACACTCACACACATGCAAACAAAGATATATATTCACAGCCAAACACATACATTAACACAAACAAGCATGCACAATGTCTCTCTCTCACACACACACACATGCACACAAGCACAGATATACCATTAGCAACATGCAAACACTCACAAATTAACAAGACAGAAACAGATTACCTCAACTTTAACCACAAATCAATCAACTTGGATGACTCACATTCCTGCAATTGTCTGAATGAATTAACTAAATTGTATATAATATGAGATAATTTAGCTGTTTAACTGATACTATTAGATAACTGATAATATTAGATCATATATAGAGAGTTTAAAGCTGAGGACGCAGACATTGAGAGTCTGTCTATATAGGCAAATCAAAACCATATTATAGATGAAGCCCAATAAATAATTAGAAGCATACAGGGTTAGGGTCAGAGTTAACCCGTCCCTAACTAGTCATGTGGTTAGGGTTAGGGTCAGGGTTAACCCTAAGGGTTAAACTGTGATTTTTTTAAAACAGGTCTGGCTATGAGAGACTAAAACACAGTGTGGAGATAGGTCTGGCTATGAGACTAAAACACAGTGTGGAGATAGGTCTGGATATGAGAGACTAAAACACAGTGTGGAGATAGGTCTGGCTATGAGACTAAAACACAGTGTGGAGATAGGTCTGAGTATGAGAGACTAAAACACAGTGTGGAGATAGGTCTGGATATGAGACTAAAACACAGTGTAGAGATAGGTCTGGCTATGAGAGACTAAAACACAGTGTGGTTATAGGTCTGGATATGAGACTAAAACACAGTGTGGAGATAGGTCTGGCTATGAGACTAAAACACAGTGTGGAGATAGGTCTGGCTATGAGAGACTAAAACACAGTGTGGAGATAGGTCTGGATATAAGAGACTAAAACACAGGGTGGAGATAGGTCTGGCTATGAGAGACTAAAACACAGTGTGGAGATAGGTCTGAGTATGAGAGACTAAAACACAGTGTGGAGATAGGTCTGAGTATGAGAGACTAAAACACTGGTTAGGGTTAGAGTTAGGTCTGGCTATGCAAGACTAACCCTAACCCTCTACTAACCTAAAGGTTATGTAATCTAAAGATTTAGAGCTAACCATGATTCACATCAAGCACCCGTTATTCAAACATTATTATTATTATTATTATTATTATTATTATTATGCAATAATCTATAACTGTTATCATTATCTATCAGGAATTTACAATTAATTGTAAGTTTTTATCACGTCCTGTAGCTTAGCTTATAGGGTTAGGGTTAGCCCTCACCCACCAACAATGGGTTAGGGTTAGGGTTAGCCCTTTTGGGGTTAGGGTAAGGGGTGAGCCCTTTAGGGTTAGTGTTATGGTTAACCCTTTAGGGTTATGGTTAGCCCTTTAGGGTTCGGGTTATGGTTAGCCCTTTAGGGTTAGGGTTAGCCCTTTAGAGTTAGGGTGAGCCCTAGTATTCAGGTTAGGGTTAGCCCTTCAGTGTTAGCCCTTTAGGGTTAGGGTTTAGGGTTAGGGTTAACCTTCACCCGTCCAACAATGGTGCCTGAGGTTTCACATTCAGGATACTTTACAGGCTCCATCCCAGGGCATCTACAATTTTTTTGGGTAGGGGGGGGGGGGGGGGGGGTGCATTTCGAAGGGGGGAGGAGAGGGGGGAGGAGAATCCATCTGTCGTGCTGGCGGTCCTCGGGGAGACGGGCATATCCCAGGGGTCTTGTGGAGAGAGCGGGAGAGAGAGACAGGCTGAAAGGATTACACCCAACCACTAATCACAGGCAGTAATCTGTAAGGGCCCCCCTGTACAAAATCCCTCTCTCAGCTCCCAAAAAAATAAAAACATTTTGGATAGCGCTTCTTTAATCTTCAGTATACAGCAGATATCTAAACTGTTGTTGTTGCCTTGAAACCTGACAAACACAAGGAGCAATACAGGTGTTATTTTTCTATGTTTTAATTGGGAGAATAAAGGCTGTAGGTGGGACTGGCATAAAGCCTCTGTGATCAGGTGCAGTGTCCCACAAGTGGCCTCGTCTGATTCCCACTGTGACCATTATGCAAATACAGCGCCTAAACAAGCCAACAACCCACATTACTCCAACCGACAAAAACACTCAAATTCAACTGCTGTAGATTGTATTTATTTTACTGTTTAAGTGTGTGAATGACAACGTTAGAAAAATTATGAATTGTTTTAATATATATATTCAATCTTTCTTAATAAGAGATGAAAGGATTTGTTGATGTGCTCTTAGGTCCGCTATATATATATATATATATATATATATATATATATATATATATATATTTTTTTTTTTTTTTTTTTTTTTTTTATATTTCTGTGTGTTTTTCGCAGGACATCAGTGAGGTGAAAGTGATGCATAGCTATTAGCTTCCAATTGTTCTACACTTCTCAGTGTAGTGAGACAATAAACCAAGTCACTTTAATTACTTAATTGTTTTTGTGATGGTCTAGTATGTTTTTGTTTCTTGTCTGAGCCCGCGATGGAGCAGAGATCTGGGGTTAGGGTGCGTGAAGTACGGTGGCCCTGAGAGCTCAACGCACTGCAACTTAAAGTCTGTGTAAACCAAAAGTAAATATGTGTTTAGTGTTTGTCACACTATAGAAAAATATGTTATTACCTCCCAGCCAAATTTGAATGATTAAAAAAATCACCAAAGTATATAAATTAGGATTCAAAATCGTGAAAAAATAAGCATTATTCTCAGCTCTGAGATGCTGGGGGGGGGGGGGCGTGTGCGCTGAAGGCGCTAAACCACACCTATTTGCACCGGGGGGGCGGAGCCTCTCTCAACTGTCAAAAAATAACTGTCAAACTAATAGCTGTCAAACTAATAACTGTCAAACTGCGATTGAGCATGACAAGCAGTGACGCAACTGTGCTCTGGTTGTTAGGGGCGACGGGCCAATAAACTGTAAACCATTGTTGTTTGATGTAATTGCAGCGTTTTTCTGTAATGTGTTGTCTGTAATGTGTTGTGTTGTCTGTATTTGCAGTGTGTTCTCTACATGCTACATGATGCATGGGTTGTCAAATTGATGAAGATGTTTTCTTAAGTTGCAGTGCGTTGAGCTCTCAGAGCCACCGTACCTCCACTGCAGCACCGAAGAAGAAGAAGAAGAAGAAGAAGAAGAAGAAGAAGAAGAAGAAGAAGAAGAAGAAGAAGAAGAACAAGAACAAGAAGAACAAGAAGAAGAACAAGAACAAGAACAAGAACAACAAGAAGAAGAACAAGAACAAGAAGAACAAGAACAAGAAGAACAAGTAGAAGAAGAACAAGAACAAGAAGAACAAGAACAAGAACAAGAAGAAGGAGTCACCAGGTGAGTGGCCAGGTGATGGTGCCAGAGGGAACCGGAGCATCCTGGCCTGTGCGCCCTGTCTCCAGCAGAATCCTGCCTCCATCCTGCCTCCAGCAGAATGCCTATTGGCTATGCAGCTCTCTAAGCTCTCTATCCCCTATCTTATTGTTTGGTGAGCCCAGCACTGTCAGTATTAAGCCGGGCTAATGTGATCTGGAGGCAGCTGGAGCGGCCCCGATTATTACCATAACACAGCCAACTGAGGGGTGTAATATCATTAAAAATAAATCAGGTGGTTCGGAGATTTGCCATGGCAGGGGGGGGGGGGGGGGGGGTTTCAGTGGTATTAGGTCCAAGTGCCATAATTTCTTTAGTGGGTTGGGGGCATCTTACAGGATTTGTTGAAACGTTTCTTTTAACGCGCAGTGATTGAATTTGTTCTCACAACAGTCCCTGCTAAATGTAAAATGTAAGAAATTATGATAATAAATGTTCAAATTAAGACACCAACAGTTTTAATTTGATTTTAGGCAGACCAAGAATTAAACAGGGACCCCAGTGGGCCAATGACAATAATACATATTCAAATATATCTTCTTTTTTGTATTATCACATTTTGTTTTTTGCAACAGATAGGCCCAGTATGCCTACTGTTGTTATAGCCAATGAATGCGGATTAGGATGCAGATACCGTTCTTCAGTTATTGCGGTAATGCTGTCATCCGTTCTTCAGTTATTACGGTAATGCTGTCTGCCGTTCTTCAGTTATTACGGTAATGCTGTCATCCGTTCTTCAGTTATTGCGGTAATGCTGCCAGCCGTTCTTCAGTTATTACGGTAATGTTGCCAGCCGTTCTTCAGTTATTACGGTAATATGAGAACAGAATATGGACCAGAACAACGGTCTGGGGGGTCCCCGAACCAGTAGGCCTACAACGGTCTGGGGGGTCCCCGAACCACTAGACCTACAACGGGCTGGGGGGTCCCCGAACCACTAGACCTACAACGGTCTGGGGGGTCCCCGAACCGACTAGACCTACAACTAAGGTGACCAGATTTCTGAAATTAATATCGGGGACATTTTCAATGCGGCGGTGAAAAATCATTAAATATTATCATTATGAAATAAAAAACTGGGACAAGTACTTTTTCATGCATTTTAACCAGCTTTTATTACACAAAAGGTTGCAATCAAACAACATGACATCACCAACCATCCATCCACTGAGGAAGGCAAAAATATCAATATAAAAAAAAAAAAGTTTCTACTCGCAACTGAATACTGAACTGATGGGTCACATTACTGTGATCTCCTCATTCATCCACCTCAGGAGCCTATAAGAGCAGAGGAGAACATGAGAACAACTGCAGAACAGAGCCAATAGTAATAGTTTGTTTCTTAAAGAAATAACAGACCCACAATGTCGTCACCTGGTAGGCTAATCTCATGCTAATATTAACGTTACAGCTTCACTGACAGATATGAAAACTGTCATAATGTTAACGTTCACTGACTTTTATAACGTTACGTTAGGTCTTCAGTTCAGATAAACAATCATACTTACTTTAACGTTACATCACTTCACACAGCCAAGTCTTCTGCCAGTTAGCCTACACTAAATAAATAAGTTCATACACAGCATACCATTCATGGCGGCCGCTGGTCTCCTTTTCTGTCCTTTTTGCCGCCTCTAGATGTGTTGTTGTTGACGCTGCTGCGTCTGTACGTCATACGACGTCTTCTCTGGCGATGCGTTGGCTACCATAATAACTGGTGTTTGAGTCTGCGCGCATTTTCCCCCGTTCAGTGTCAATCGGGGACATTTTCGGGGACAGCTTTGACCGGGGACAGGTCACCCAAAACGGGGACTGTCCCCGGAAATCGGGGACGTCTGGTCACCTTACCTACAACGGGCTGGGGGGGGTCCCCGAACCAGTAGGCCTACAACGGTCTGGGTGGTCCCCGAACCAGTAGACCTAAAACGGGCTGGGGGGGGGGGGGTCTCCGAACCAGTACTACTGTCTGGGGGGTCCCCTTAACACGCACTGAAAAAAATTTGGAGTGACATTTACTTAAAAAAAGCTAGGCAAGTTTTTCCACACAGAAAGTGCTTGTAATCTTTACTCAGGCTATTTCTAAGTAATATTTACTTACTAGAACCACTTATTTTTTATGAAAAATACAAGTAAATTGCACTGGCAATACTCATCTATGGATTGTAACTTTCACTCAGATTACCATTGCATCCAATTACACAACCCAAATAAACGTTGCTGATGTTTCTTTGTGTTTCTTACTCATCTTTTCTTTGTTATATTCTATGTTATTATTAAGTAATATTAATTATGAATGTATTAGTTAATATAAAAGTGAGTAAATATTTGTACTATTCTATTAAATAATTCAATATTTTCCAGAAACAAATATTTGCAGCTTAAGGGATGTTTGAAAGACACTTTTATTTCACATTTGAAATGGCATAGATATATTTAAAATATCTACATAACACATGGCTAGTACTTCAAAACAGCACACACACACACACACACACACACACACACACACACACACACACACACACACACACACACACACACACACACACACACACACACACACACACACACACACACACACACACACACACACAGTTCAGAGACCGTTATCAAAAGTAAAGCAGTGTAGAATTTGAAAAATTAAATGCAGAATGACAAGGCACCAACTGACTTTAGGACTGATATTCCAGCATACAAACAAATACAGTATTACAGTTGACTTTTCCCTTACATTTCTGTAATTCCATTAATTGGGAACTATTACAAACTTCAAAAGATTTAAAGGAACACGCCACCCCCAGGTGAAATTGGGTCACTCCCCGCAGTCCCTAGAGTTGGATGAGTGAGCCAAAGCGTTTTGTAGCCGACCCAGCCATTGTCCTAATCTAGAAACGCCGCGGTTAGCTTTAGCTTAGCGTAGTCGCTGTATTCCAGAGTGTCCAGCTAGCATATCGTTGCAAAAGTGAATCAAATAACTCAAGATTTGTTATAATTATTTCTCGTAACCTGTACACTCACATCGAGTACAAATATCAATGCAAATTTACACAAAGGAATTTACTACTATTATTATTACTAGGAACTATTTTCGGGCATAGCACCGGCAAAGCACCGCTGCCAGGCGCAAGGACACCAGTAGCAGAGAACCGTGTAGTCACGCCGGTGTATTGACGGAAGTTGAGGGTTTGCCGAGTCCACATTAGCAGTCAGAAGGTCCTATGTTTTGTAAAAAAAAAAAGAAGAGGTTATCTATATGCTTTTCAACTAATTACTACCAACTCAAGGATGCACATTGATATTTAATTTTGTTAAATTTACATATCATATATTACAAAATATGTGTACATTATTTTGTAATATTACCTGTATGGCCAGGTGTCTTGTTTTTGTAGTCAATGGTTGCTATTGTGCATACAAAGGTTGATGCTCCTCATGCTCTGAAAGACTGTTGTGACTTCCTGTTCAAGTCTAAAAGGAAAACAGAAATATAATCACAAGAAGCAGTCACTCACTTTACATAGTGCTATAGAAAGTTATACTTTCTATATAATAAATACATAACTAATAACATAACCTGCTGGTTAGACCGGGGTCACTGCTGGTGTACGTGATGTGACATTGTTACACTAGTTTACAAAGGGAAAGTTATTGAAAGTAGTTCATAATAAATTTAACAAGAATAAGCAAAAAGCCGCCGGTGTGGGGGTGTACATAGAAAATAATAGGGGCGGCTGTTTTGACATGCGCCGTTCGGCGGCGGTGTGTTTTGGACTTCAAGTCCAAAACACACCGCCGCCGAACGGCCTCGAAATTGTAATTGAAATTATTTAGTTGAGTGTTTCAGCTCTTTAGTCTGGTCTGGAAAAAATGGAAGCCAATGTCGCAAATGAGAATATGGATCAATGAGCAGAAAAGAAAGAAAAAAACATAATTCGACGATCAGTCGACTATAGGCAAGACTTGACGAATCAGATTCGATTATGTAAATTCTTACGCTGTGTTCCCACCAAACGCGATGAACGCGATTTATTCGCGCGTAAAATGAAATCGCGTCGCGCTAGACGCTCCAGTTTTGACGCTGGTCCAATATGCCAAAAAACACCTCATCGCGGCATCGCGGCATCGCATCGGGCGACGAGCCCGCCCAAACAACAACATTTCTTCCGCCATTTCATTCTCTCGTCGACCATGGCTGAGATAACCACCTGCTCTGCCCAGAACTGGTGCTTCATAGCCGGCCATAACCTCGTTGTTATCCAGTGGAAAACAATCGCTAAAAAAAAAGAAGTAAAAAAGATCTGTGTGTGTGTGTGTGTGTGTGTGTGTGTGTGTGTGTGTGTGTGTGTGTGCCCCCCCAACTTTGATTATGGTCAATATATAATATAATATCATATAATATATCATATAAAACATGTATCATTGTGCAACACTGTGTACGTCCGTACGTCAGCACGTCAGCACGTCGGTGACGATCTCAAAGCTGATTGGCTGTCGCGGCGCGTCTTCACGCGAATTCGCCGCAAAAGTTCAATTATTTCAACTCGAGCGATGAAGCGTCATCGCGCCAGGCGACGCGATGGAAGCGATTTTTCGCGGCCAACGCGTCCATCGCGCCGCGCTATCGCGTCCATCGCATCGCCCGGCGCGATGACGCGTCTAATCGCGTGTTTGCATTGACTTTACATGTAATCTCGACGCGCGATGAAGCGTCATCGCGTTTGGTGGGAACACACCATTAGTAGGGGACACCCCTAGTGACAAGTTAAACCTAATTATTACTAACTTGATCTTACCTTGTGTCAGCCGTGGAGTCCACATTAGCAGTCAGAAGGTCCTATGTTCTGTAAAAAAAAAAAGAAGAGGTTATCTATATGCTTTTCAACTAATTTCTACCAACTCAAGGTTGCACATTGATATTTAATTTTGTTAAATTTACATATCATATATTACAAAATATGTGTACATTATTTTGTAATATTACCTGTATGGCCAGGTGTCTTGTTTTTGTAGTCAATGGTTGCTATTGTGCATACAAAGGTTGATGCTCCTCATGCTCTGAAAGACGTGACTTCCTGTTCAAGTCTAAAAGGAAAACAGAAATATAATCACAAGAAGCAGTCACTCACTTTACATAGTGCTATAGAAAGTTATACTTTCTATATAATAAATACATAACTAATAACATAACCTGCTGGTTAGACCGGGGTCACTGCTGGTGTACGTGATGTGACATTGTTACACTACAGGTATAGGCCATACCTTATCCTATTCTTACCGCAGATTGTATTTTGTCATTTTCACAACTTAATATCACTGTTAGCTTGTCTGTGTGCGTCTCCTTAAACTTAATATCACTGTTAGCTTGTCTGTGTGCGTCTCCTTAAACTTAATATCACTGTTAGCTTGTCTGTGTGCGTCTCCTTAAACTTAATATCACTGTTAGCTTGTCTGTGTGCGTCTCCTTAAACTTAATATCACTGTTAGCTTGTCTGTGTGCGTCTCCTTAAACTTAATATCACTGTTAGCTTGTCTGTGTGCGTCTCCTTAAACTTAATATCACTGTTAGCTTGTCTGTGTGCGTCTCCTTAAACTTAATATCACTGTTAGCTTGTCTGTGTGCGTCTCCTTAAACTTAATATCACTGTTAGCGTGTCTGTGTAATGCTGTCTGTGTACTGTCTGACTTCGACCCTGAACACACCTGTAGCTCTCTGCACGTGTGTTCAGGGTCGAAGTCAGACAGTCGGACACGCGGTTCCGGCCAGTCCTCCTGCAGTAAGCACCGCTGCAGACGTTGGTTGAACATACATCGCTGTATATGTGCAGGAATTTCCCGCATTCCAAGTGTTGGATTTGCAGGCATCAATTAAATTGTGCGCAATCCCGCGCTGAAATTCAGCTCGTTTGGTTTTGGTTTTGAAGACGTTAGTTAAGGCGGCAGGCGTGTGTTGCTTTGGCGGCCGCCTAAGCTGTAAAGTGGTGTCGGAAACCCTGGACATACCTCGTGCTAGCAAAGTTAGCTAGTTAGCTAGCTAGCAGGAAAATACAATATTTGCTAGCGCCGCAGCCGCCGCTGCTTTCAGTGCGGAGAAACTGACTTAAGTAGGTGAGCCAACAGGAACGTACGTTTGTTTCACTTAAAACTTACCTTCGTGGTTCATTCAAGTTCTTCCCGTCTCAGTCAACAAAGTCCGCCAACCTAGTGGAAATGTGGAACTTGCAGTACAGCACGTGTCGGACGAAAGAGCGCTCAAATGTGGGGAGGGGCTTTGACGTCATGCTCCGAATGTTCGAGAAGGTTGCCAGATTCACTGATGTCACTCATTACATTTTACTTGGAAATATCAACTAATTAGGCCAATGAACTGGTTTAGTGAATATTACTTGTATCGAATGATTCATTTTACATACAAAACTGAGGACAGATAATTACAAACAATCACCAAGTAATGCACTACATGAAAAACTGGTATTTTAAAGTAAAAGCACGGAATTCGTTTTTTTTTGTAGAATTTATATACATAATTGAAATAATAATTACAGGGCCAAAAAATCATTTTTTTCATTGCGTGTTGAGACCACTTGGATCAGAACCAGTCTTCTGGTCTCTCATCTCGGGTCCAAGCGCCAGAAGGGCCGTTGGTCTCGTGCCGCTATTGTTCTGAGGCTCGCGACACATTAACGGTGATTTCAAGGCCCATTGAGCGATTATGGGGTTATATTATTATACAATTATGAATATAATATAACAATAACAACAACAATAATAACAATAATAATAATAATAACATGTATTATTATTATTATTATTATTATTATTATTATTATTATATATTTATATTATTATATCAAAGTATCCAGTAAATCTGTAGATAGCCTAAATCATTCGTGAAAGGATAAATCCTCATAACATCAACACAAAGCCTATTTAAAGTTTTTATATTTCTTGGAGGCCATATCAGAAATCAGACTATAAATATATAAAAGCTCCTAAAACTGTCACTTCAAATGCAGAAGTTGGAACAGGAAATAATGACTATACGTTTTATCGATTTTCCGAAAAGCTATACGCCTAAAGTTGTAGTTTAGCAGACTAGTTCGTAACATATAACTATCCATAGACAATCGTGTATTTTTAATATAATTTAGGCCTATCTATTATAAACACTTTACGAATATTTGAATAAACAATCAAAGAAAAAAACCTCTCAAATACAAACAAGCAATATCAAGTAGGCCTATAGGGATAGGGTTAACCCTACTATAGATTTAACCACACCATAGGGTTAACCCATTATAGTGTTAACCTAGTAGGGTTAACCCTAACAGGCCTACTTGATATTGCCTATTATAATCTAAACGCCTTGAGTTCCCATACGCTCTGCTTGTTCAGGTTGTATAACAGTGACCTCTTGTGGTGAGTTTTGGGATTACTCATCTAGAATGTCTTTTACTGTAAAAAAACAAAAAAAACAATAACAACATACATTATTTCATGTCATTAATTCAGAGATGATTTATTTATTTACTTATTTACGTTTTTATTTATTTATCTATTTATTTATTTAGCTTATTTATTTATTTCATAAGTTATTTATTTCATAATGTATGCCTGGACAATCAACTGTGTTGCACTGCCAACATCACTGCGGTGGCCCGATCCTGCAGATTCACTCTCTACCACATCCTCAGGATCCGGCCCTTCCTCACGAGGGGAAGCAGTGCAGCTCCTGGTCCAGGCCCCCTGCCTCCGCCATCAAACCTCTGCAGCCTACCCAGAATGCCCCAGCACGCCTTGTGTGTTCAACCTGCTAAACTTCTCCCATGTGACCCCTGTCTTCCCTGACCTCCACTGGCTCCCTGTAGCAGCTAGCATCAGATTTAAGACAATAGTACTGGCCTACAAGGCTGTCAATTGAACTGCCCCCCCCCCCCCCCCCCCCCCCCCCCCCACCTCCAAGTGATGGTCAGACCCCACGCCCCAGCGCCAGCGCTGTGTTCAATGACCTCAGCTGGCCGGATGATACCGCCATCACTAAGCGGTCTCAACGGTCGCTCAGCTAGCAGGACAGCAGAGTCGCTCACCAGCTTCCACAAGAGACTCAAGACTCACGTGTTCAGAGCTCAGCTGGACTCTGCATAGCCTCCCTCCTCTTATGCACTTATTGTATCTTTGTACGTACTGGCAATCAATAGTACTTAGCATCTTACCCTAGCTATCCATGCTGTATAACAGAAAGGATAGCTAAACCTAGCCTACCTATAACCTACCTATAATGAAACTATAATTGAATCTTGTTCTACTGACATCCTTGCTGTACCGACAGTGATATATTGTTGTTTTACTTACTGAGAAATGTACTTATTGTACAAGTCGCGTTGGACAAAAGCATCTGCTTAATGCCCTTAAATGTAAATGTACATCAGGTATACTGATATTCACAGATGGTCAGTTTGTATGTGCTTGTGGATTCCTTGATTTAAAGTAAAGTCTGAAAACACTCTCTTAGAATAGCATCAATATTCAGATCATTTTAGCTGACCTATAACTAGCCTTGCGAAGCCATGGCCTAAATCTCGCGAGCTATGGTCTGTCTGATGCTATGAGTCTGCAGCATGACCGAGATAGCAAAATATTTTTTCATTTGGTGTGAAATTTGTTTAGTATGCTATTGATCCAGGAATAATTCAAAAGGAAAACAACGAGCTGTAACACTAGTCTTTCTACGAGGAGCAAGAGGGCAACACATATGCTCACCAAAACAGAACCTCCATTATTATGTTGGGAGGGGGAGATACAAGCTGTATTTGTTCACAGTGTTTGGCTAGGAGGGCAATATCTAAGACAGTAATGTCAGCTGATGCTTGTCCACAGAGCTTGGTATAGCGCACACACATTCACACACATCTCTTTCTCTTTACTTGCCCACACACGCCTCCCTGACCCAAAAAAGAAAATCATGATTCTCACTGGAGCCTAAATATAACTCTGCTTACATGCACTCTGTGCCCACTCATTCCTGATGATGCTGTTCTGTATATTCTGCCTCATCCACCTGCCACGGACCTCGGGCGTCGCACACACAAACACAAAGACACAAATACATACACACCTTTCTCTCTCTCTCTCTCTCTCTCTCTCTCTCTCTCTCTCTCTCTCTCTCTCTCTCTCTCTCTCTCTTCTCTCTCTCTCTGGGTCCACCCCTCCCTCCTCACCACATGATATGAACATCTGACACACTTTCCCTCATACTTATCCTCGTTCTACTCTATCTCCTCAGCCGGCACACCACCAGCCAGCCAGCCAGCACACCACCACCACCACCACCACCACCACCACCACCAGCCAGCCAGCCAGCCAGCAGCAGCAGCAGCTGGTCCAAGCGGGGACAGCCACCACAGCAGACGGCGTAGAGAAGAAGAAGAGAAAAATGGCCCCTAAGAGAGAACCCTCCCTGAAGAAGAATCCTTCACAAGGGACCCAGCAGCCTCGGCTGGGCCCCCCCTTCCCCTGTCCGCCTGGGAGTCCTCTGAAAGCGGCTCCAGAACAGAAGCCCAGGATGCTGCGACCGTCCCTCATACCGTTTGACCCCAGCAACTTGGAGGTGAGTGGGGCCGTCTGTGACGAAGTTAATGTGGGTCGATTCTTTTATTTAGGCCAACCAAAAACGGTTTGTGACGCTGTAGTTCTGTATATTTGCCCAATGCATTCGGTAGTCAGTACCGCAGTTGTGCTGTGGTACTGACTGCGATTTAAACAAACACGATCCGTTCCAACCAAATAAAGACAGAGGGATTTCTTTTGCTTGAACTCATATGGGAACAAGCATTTTCGTAGCCCTCTGTGCTCATTGCAATCTGACCATTGCTTCACTTCTGCTGCTGAATTCAAAGAAAATTCTCAATTGAATAGTGTATTGACACAAAAGGTCTAAATATGCATTTAGACCTGAATTGTGTAAAAGACAAGGGCTTCAGGTTTAGGCTTGTGATCCCAATGTGGGCCAGCAATGAGATAAATTTATAGGTGGCCTCCTTAGGGAGAAGCTTCTCTGCTTCTGTCTCATTTTAAATTGCAGTATACACTCATGTATTCCTGACCCACATTAGGCTCGGCCCACAGCGTCAACAATGCTTTAGCTTCGCTGCCATCATCACTGTGTTCATGAAGCCTGGGTTACCTAACCCTAACCCGGTGGTGGAAAGTATCTAAGTACATTTACTCAAGTAAGTACAAATTTCAGGTACTTCTATTCTATTTGAGGTACTTCTATTTTCTGCTACCGTATACTTCTACTCCACTACATCTCATAGGCAAATATTGTGCTTTTTACTGCACTACATTTATCTGACAGCTTTAGTTACTTTGCAGATTCAGATTAACAATACAAAATATAATCAATCAATAAATTAGATTATTATAACAATAATGCTTTATTAGTCCCCAGGCGGAAATTCACAAGCTCCAGCAGTATGTAAAGTAATATATAAAATATATATTAAAATGAACATGAGCTGCCACCTTTACCAGCTGCAACATTAAAGCGATGAACACATTAATGCATCAATAAATATAATCCAATAATATAATATATATTCTGAAGCTGGCCATTCTGGATAATGAGTACTTTTACTTTTGATAAAAGTAAAAGTACTTATTTTTCACTTTTGGTACTTTAAGTATATTTTGATGCTAATACTTTTTGTACTTTTACTTAAGTAACATTTTCAAAGCAGGACTTTTACTTGTAACAGAGTATTTCTACAGTGTGGTATTACTACTGCTACTAGAAAAAGATCTGAGTACTTCTTCCAAGCCTGACCCTGCATACTGAATGGCGGGGCATGGAGGGGCCAGGCCAGGTCTAAAATGGCTTCCTTAGCCCTAAATAATTTAGAGTTGTGTTGCAGCAAGTGCCATAGTTGACCTCATCTGAGATCAAAAGTGAATAAATAAAAAATGATTTGGTCCTAATGACAAAATACTATTAGTGTTGTCCAGTCAATTACAACCGACTTAAACAATAAAACAAAGATTTAAATAAGATATAATGGATGTATAATAAGAATTAAAAGAACGGTCTCTACAACATACAGTAGCTGCTCCTGTAGGGCCAGACGGGACGAGCGAGGCGCGTTCATGTGCGCGGGGATGCGCGCTGCGTAGTAATTATGACGCTGTGATGACGCGCCGCCTGGCTGAGCTAACCGCCCTTCCTCGCGAGCTGTCACACATTCCTCTCTGTGCGGACCTCCGGGACACACCAAGACCCACCAGGACCCAGCGAGACCCAGCAGACCCCCCAGACCCAGCATGGTGGGTCCCCTAGTCCTCTACATTTGCAGATGCGTCACCCCGTACATGCAACTGAAAATTAAGATTTAAAAGCAACTGTTAATCTGGGAATAAGTGTGTAAATGGAGAGCTGTGGTTTGTTGGCTGGTTGCTAGCGGAAGTATAACCTGAAGTTAGCAGAGTTAGCTCTGTTAGCCAGTAGTTCTTCACAGCAAACTGTCAAGTTGTGGTTATGGTCGTGGCTGTGGTTAAGCCAGATGCACATAGCTCAAAGCAAAGATGGGTTTGCAAAGTAATGTCAATGTTTCCCTAACTCGGATACCTTTTGCGTTGTGTGGCTAAGGGCGTCATTTTCCTTTAATTTCTTTTTGAACAGTCGGACTTCTCGGAAGATCAGATCCTTGGTAAGTAATGAGTCTCATCTAAACTAAGTAACACTGAGTCTCCTCTAAACTAAGTCTTGCTGAGTCTCCTCTAAACTAAGTAACACTGAGTCTCCTCTAAACTAAGTAATACTGAGTCTCCTCTAAACTAAGTAATACTGAGTCTCCTCTAAACTAAGTAATACTGAGTCTCCTCTAAACTAAGTAATACTGAGTCTCCTCTAAACTAAGTAATGTTGAGTCTCCTCTAAAGTAAGTATGGTTGAGTCTCCTCTAAACTAAGTCTTGCTGAGTCTCCTCTAAAGTAAGTTGAAGCTCATCTAAGCTTGCATGGCCCTCCATCACTTGCTCCTTGTCTGCTCTTTTGCTCCTTTGCTGTACTTTCAGCTAAGGTTTTGTTATGTTTCTTTTCCTCTCTGCTCATCCCTTTCCACTTGAAATTGCTTGTTCTTTTCAGATTGAGTTTAACCTGGATCAGATCCACGGTAAGTTGGTGATGAGGGACAAACTGTTGTCCCTATCAGGGGTGTGATCTGCATGTTTGCATCTGTATAAACACGACTGTGTCTCGTTTAGGTATGTATAGTCGGCGTTGTGCGTGTATATAGATCATGTTTTAGTAATAACTGCATTCAACTGTGTTATTCACTTATATTTTCCGTCTTTTGTGAGAAAATTTAAAGGCTTTAATAAAACCAGCTGTAGTGTAAACCTCACCTTTTTTAATATAAGGCATGCATTCTTATTTAAGTTTACTTAGGTTTACCATAACGTTTGCTTGTTATCTGCCTAACTGAGCATCCCTCTGAGCCTTTCCTTTTTTGGTGTTGGCCACAGTAGTTGATTTTCATTCTCTGGTTTGTTTAATCACTATTGACATAATAGGCTACAGCTAGCGCACTCTCCTCCTACTTTCCTCCACTCCTACAATACCAAATAAGGTATTGGCTGGCTAGAAGGGAAGAGGCACATTCCTGAGAACAGGAACACTTCCACAAACAGAGGCTTGACTCTTCCACATAGGGCTTTAAAGTGGGTTTCCCTGACCCAAGAGTTAAGTCAAGCTTTTGCGTAATCATAGCAAGAAAAAACTAACTTTTTGGCTGCTAAATGTTGCAAATGTGGTTTTTATTATGTTTGCTGTCATGTCTGTTTTGCTATTTCATAATCATTTTCGGCAGATGTTGGATCAGTGACTACATGTTGAGTTTTAATGTTTTAAACTATATGTTTTAATGTCTGTTTAAACATAGTTAAACGTATAATGTCTGACTTGAAGACCTGAATCCATGATCTTTTTAATTAATTTAACATACCTTTTAACCTAAAGTAAAGAGTGACACATTTATTTGTATGTAAGCAAGCACCAAAGCATCATGCAAGGATAGCTGAAGTTGAAATTAAACCACTATCACAGTTAGTCCTGCTGCCATGCTATCTTTAAGAAAAGTGTATTAATCTGAATAGCCAAAAGGCCATCTATGGCCATGAATGCTTCCTTTAGGTGTACTATGTATTCTGTGTTAGGTGTTGGGTGTTATTTCTCCTTGAGGGGTCAGGGGGTGAAAAGACAATAGAATAACTATCCAGACCAGGATGAAATGGAAAATGGAACCTGATGCTGCCTGGTGTTTTGATGCTGAGATCATGTTGGCCTCGCCTAGTGGGGCTCAAATGCAGGCTACCATAATAGGAGTCAACTGATATAGGCAACCTGTACTTAACCTCAATATTCAGCCCATCTGAAATAGTCAATTGATAAACAATCTTTTGTTGCTCATTGTTTGCTGTGCTTCTAAACCCGTCCTGCGTCTTAACCTTTTAACTCTTTTCTTTTCTTTCATTTTTTCAAAACCTTGCCCAGATGTCTCCCATTTCCTATTGAAGAGCAGGTCTTGCTCTACTTTAGCGTTGTCTGTGTGTGTCCTGTGCAGAGTTTAAGGAGGCCTTCTTGCTGTTTGACCGGACGGGTGATGGGAAGATCAGCTACTGCCAGTGTGGGGATGTCATGCGGGCGCTGGGGCAGAACCCGGTCAACGCCGAGGTCCTTAAGGTCCTGGGGAACCCCAAGTCAGAGGGTGAGCACAAGCCACATTAGTAAAGTACTTATCTTATCTTATTTTTAACAACTAACCCACATTAATAAGGTAATATCTTATCTTAAACATCTAACCCACATTAATAAAGGAGCATCTTATCTTATCTTAAACATTTAACTCACATTAATAAATTAGTATCTTATCTTAAACATCTAACCCACATTAATAAAGTAGCATCTTATCTTAAACATCTAACCCACTGTATAGCAAAGCTGCTGCTACCCTGGGTTCGGAGGGGGAATAAACCAAGCAGGTTCACGGCAATAGTCTTTATTGTCTTTCCGATCGGGACCTCGTGCCGCAACCCCACGGCTCCGACTGCAATAATCGCATACACAATAGCTGCACACACAATAGTCCGGTAGGCCCACTGGCAATCACAGGGTGCTGGACCCGGCCTCACGGTAGGGGCCAGAGCAGAACAAACATGAGTACATACAGTATATAGTCTATCACTCATTACTCTAACCCCCCACAGCTGGGTCGATTCCCACGATTGAGCTGCCCTGCTCCCCTTGCTCGCAGCCGACACTAAACCACACCCCCTTCACACCACACTCACATTAATAAAGTAGCATCCTATCTTCAACATCTAACCCACATTAATAAAGTAGCATCTTATCTTCAACATCTAACCCACATTAATAAAGTAGCATCTTATCTTCAACATCTAACCCACATTAATAAAGTAGCATCTTATCTTCAACATCTAACCCACATTAATAAAGTAGCATCTCATCTTAAATTAAACATCTAACCCAGATTAATAAAGTAGCATCTTATCTTCAACATCTAACCCACATTAATAAAGTAGCATCTTATCTTCAACATCTAACCCACATTAATAAAGTAGCATCCTATCTTAAACATCTAACCCACATTAATAAAGTAGCATCTTATCTTGAATTAAACATCTAACCCACATTAATAAAGTAGCATCTTATCTTCAACATCTAACCCATATTAATAAAGTAGCATCTTATCTTCAACATCTAACCCACATTAATAAAGTAGCATCTTATCTTCAACATCTAACCCACATTAATAAAGTAGCATCTTATCTTAGATTAAACGTCTTTGGGGTCGTCATATTAGTTCTGTGTTTTAGCTTACTAGTAATGAGCTACATGTGCTTTTATATTTTAAGATGGATTTTCTTAGATGTTAGCATATTTTGTATTGAAAATATTTGTATGTCTTTAAATCTTCTTGCTGACCTGTACTTCTACTGTACTAAATACATATATATATACATCTATATACATCTGTCTGGGATTCGTACATCTGATCTCTTTTATAATGGCATTACTTTCAAGTCGTATTCATTTTTATTGGAGACATTATTCATAAGTAATTTGACTTAGTTGCCTTTTATTGTGTTTATTTGAGTAATGTTTTGTGATTGAGGCATCTGACTCTGACTTTACAGAGATGAGCTACAAGATGCTGGACTTTGAGCAGTTCCTGCCCATGCTCCAGGCCATTGCTAAGAATAAGGACCAGGGGTCCTTTGAGGACTTTGTGGAGGGTCTGCGAGTTTTCGATAAAGAGGGCAACGGCACCGTGATGGGAGCAGAGCTTCGTCATGTCCTCACAACGCTAGGTACGCTGTGCATTCCTTCATCTTGTTAGAGGTTAGTTTGTACACAGTGCGAGCTTCGTCATGTCCTCACAACGCTTGGCTAGGGCTGTGCAATATAATCGATACAGCTCAGTATCGCAATATTTTTTTTCACAATACTGTATCGATTCTCCAGCCCCTCGTATCGATACATCGAAAAAGTAAATATATATATATATATATATATATATATATATATATATATATATATAGTTATTTTTATTAAACACAAGGAAAATTTACAGAACAAGGCAGGGAATAGATATTCAAAATGAAGGCTATAATTCAATCATTGATACATTATTCATGTTTTAAACAGATTTAAAATGTCCCTACATTTCCCTCAAATCCCTGTGATCAAAAGGCCCAAGTCCTTTGATCCTGTAGGTGTCGCTGTAGGGCTAGTAGGCTACAAGACCTCTGCTCCTGTAGATGTGGCTGTAGGGCTACTAGGCTACAAGACCTCTGCTCCTGTAGATGTCGCTGTAGGGCTAGTAGGCTACAAGACCTGCTCCTGTAGATGTCGCTGTTGGGCTAGTAGGCTACAAGACCTCTGCTCCTGTAGATGTCACTGTAGGGCTAGTAGGCTACAAGACCTGCTCCTGTAGATGTCGCTGTTGGGCTAGTAGGCTACAAGACCTCTGCTCCTGTAGATGTCACCGTAGGGCTAGTAGGCTACAAGACCTCTGCTCCTGTAAATGTGGCTGTAGGGCTAGTAGGCTAGTAGGGAAAACAGTAGATGAATGGATTGTTTCTGTCTTGTTTTTATTTAATAAATTATTCAGAGAACCAGTGCTTTTCACTTCTTTCCCACCTGACTTAAGGCCTTTTCAGACCAAACGCGAATAACTTGTGCGAATAAATCGCACATCAATTTAAAAATTTGAACCCGTCTATCTACACAGAATCCGAAACTCTGTGCAGATTTATTGTTTTCCGCAGCTGGTTCGATTTCTGCGAATTTCGGATGCCGAAAAAACAACGAAACCAATAAAATAATGACTTTTGTAGGTTTATTATATTAAAAAAAAAAAATTTACAGGCCACTACAATTCGTAACTTTTTGATTATTCCACCGCTAAACTAATTCATTCACTTAAACACACACACACACGTTTTCGTCTTCTGCTCTGTTTCGCTTCTTCTTGCGCTCTCTCATATCAATCAAACAATTGCTCCAGCGCTAGTCCTCCGCATTTTATGGCACCAACCAACTTTTAATTTCGGTGGACTGCGCCGAGCGATTATTCGTGTCGGTCTTGGTATGAAAGATTTGAACGCGAATATTTGTCAATGAATATTCCGCATTTTTGTTTAGTTTTTTCAAAGGCCTTCAACATCAAAAGACTTTTTAATATTAAAATGTATTTTTTTAAAACGTTTTTTTCCAACCTCCAAAACATTTCTAGAACATCTGTATTCCCGAAGCCGATCTATTCTGCTCTTGGTATATTTGGTGTAGTCTGGGTGGCCGAGTCCGGAGTCAACAGGGTTACACATTTAAAAGATTGCTTGGCCGGTAGTTTGTCCACTCTGGCAGGTAAAAAGACAAAGTTCATTTCGGTCTCTGCTGGGTGGGGAACAAAATACAAATCAGGTTTCCATATGGTCCCCTTGAGAGGGATCAAGTCAGAGACTGTCTCCTCCCAGCAGTCACCACTGTAACATGAATGTGACTCCTCCGTCAGGCGAGAAGATGACCGAGGAGGAGGTGGAGACGCTGCTGGCCGGCCATGAGGACGCAAACGGCTGCATCAATTATGAAGGTGAGAGGAAAAACAACATAGCATGATGATGTCATTACACTGACAAACAACATGACATGATGACATTACACTGACAAAGTGTTGTCATCCTACACCTGTAAACACGTGCTCTTATCTGACATCCTACACCTGTAAACACCTGCTTATCTGACCACATTAAGAGATGTTTCATACTGCCGCTCCTACATGCAGCCCACAGAAGCCATGGAGTCCATTTTAACATTTAAATACATTCTCATTTAAGTACATTTTTCTCCCCAAGTTGGCTGTCCTTCCAATTTATGTTGCTGCAAATATAGATAATTAAATCCCTCATTATTAATGAGGCTGACCTTAATGTGTGTAAACAAATAACCCTAACCATAACCTTAATGTGTGTAAACAAATAACCCTAACTCTAACCTTAATGTGTGTAAACCAATAACCCGAATGTTAATGTCTCTCTCTCTCTCTCTGTCTCTCTGTCTCTGTCTCTCTGTCTCTCTCTCTCTGTCTCTCTCTCTCTCTCTGCCTCTCTCTCTCTGTCTCTCTCTCTCTCTCTCTCTCTGTCTCTCTCTGTCTCTCTCTCTGTCTCTCTCTCTCTCTCTGCCTCTCTCTCTCTCCGCCTCTCTCTCTCTCTGCCTCTCTCTCTCTCTCTCTCTCTCTCTCTCTCTGCCTTTGCAGAACTGGTCAGGATGGTGATGAACGGATGAACTGGTCATGACCAGTGGAAGATGAAGAGAAGTCCTTTTGTTTGTTCCCTCACGGTTTGTTTTTGCAGTTTGCCTCCATGGACGTTAGGGTTACCCTAACCCATCCACGGACGTTACGGTTAGTGTTAACCTAACCCATCCATGGACGTTAGGGTTACCCTAACCCATCCACGGACGTTACGGTTAGTGTTAACCTAACCCATCCATGGACGTTGGGGTAACCCTAACCATCCATGGACGTTAGGGTTGCCCTAACCCTAGCCCTTCCATTTAGTCACTTTGTTTACCCTATATTATGCTCACTTTTTCTTTTTTAAGAAGTGCCTTTACATTCCCCATTTTAAGACCACAGATTTACCCTTTTAGCTATCGCTGCCTCACCCATTGTCACCAACCTGCCTGTAGTTAGAAGATAATATATCTAGACATTCCTAAAGGCAACACTGCAGATGACCTGTCAAACATTTGGATTGGATTATTGATGGTGTGTGTGTGTGTGTTGGTTCAGATTTTACATATGGATAATATAATTAGGGTTGGAGTTAATATAACGGTTATTAGCAATTACCCCTGTTATTGGCCTAGAATTGCTTTGGCAAATTGTATTTCATCCATCCTATTGTCAGAGCTATGCATTAAGTTAAAGTTGAAAAGCCATACAATCACAAGGGGAAAAATGTTTCCTGTTTCCCTATATTTCATTACTGCATTGAATTAAATGTTTTTCTCAAACATATGCTTATTTTCTGTTGCTGCTGTTGTTGTTTCTTCATATTTTGGAAATCTTTTAAATCACAATACGCAAAATGATTTGACTTTAGAGATATCCAACGTTGAATATACATAACCATAGTTATAACTAAGTATACATAGATTATACACAATAGTACCGCTTCAACAAACATAACCATGTACCTTATACATCACCATGTATAAATTATACTCAAGAGTATCCCTTCTACATAACCTGGTAGAAATGCTTTGCAGTAAGCATGTTGGTAACCAAATATGCTCCTTCCATCTCACATTGATTCCAACAAGAAGTATGAAATGTATTCTTGTTTTAATAGAATAATTTGTCAATAACTTGCTATTAAAATTGCTATACAGTCCTAGATTCAGCCTGGGCACATTGTTGCGTCGATGTACTACCTTAACAATGACAGCAGAGGGCTCCCTTGCTCATACATTTTACTGACGTCTTCTCTACTCACTGTTTCCATGGTGCTTCAGCAGAGATTTTATTCCAAAGTATGATTAATGTAAGAAAAAGATTTTCATTAGCAAGTTAGATTTTTACTGAGCCTCTTTTACTATGAAATGTAACTAAACCATAAAATGTATTTTAGTGGTGGTAAAACTGCTCATTGCAATTTCTCTCTTTGTTTCGTTTCTAGACAAACAAACGGATGACTTTGACCTGAAACAGAGTGACTATCTTTTGGGGATTTGGTTAAGTTGTATTTAAATTAGCTCTGTGTAGTACAATAAACAATTGTAATTTAACACGAATTCCAGGTGAAGATAACTTTATTTTAATAACCATAGTGAGCTGATTGGTCCATTTTGTGGTGAGGTGATTTGGTGGCAGAGAGCAGAATGCTGTTTGGTGGCTCCCTGACCTTTTCTTCATTCTCCTCACAAGCAGACAACTATTTCCCCTCATTAGGCAGCCGTGCCGTGGTATGAATGTGAGGTGAGGTTCAGGAGGGCGATCATAGTCCACCCATGAATAGGTTGCCCACTAATTACTCGATGTGTGTGTGTGTGTGTGTGTGTCTGTGTTTGCATTGGTGGAAGTCATGTCTATTGATTATTTTAATCCGTCTATTTGTGAGTCTGTGATCCTCATGGCTCTGCATTCGACTGGGGAATCACTAATGGGTCTCGCACAGCCTTCCTCAGACCTCCCTGTCCAATTACCCTCCAGCAGGACTGTGCCAGGGAGGGCTCCCCTCCGAAGGAGCACATTCTTAGCGGAGCCTTTAATCCCAGAATGCCATTTCCCCCTCACCTTTAATGAAACACTTGAGCTTCTCTCCATGTCGATGATCCAGGTGGCATTCTGAATGCATGTCTTATCTATATTTTATCTATATCTATATAGATAAGATATTAAAGTAACGATATCTTCAACATGGGGATGATGGGCATTTAGCATTTTCAAAGTATATATATATATATATATATATATATATATATATAAATATATATATATATATATATATAATTTCTAAAATGTGCTCAGCATTTTTGTATATATTCATTTATTATTGTATTTACAAGAGAAGCAGAAAAGAACAGTATTCCACATATATATATATACCACTGTATATATATATATATATATATATATATATATATATATATATGTATATATATATATATACTGTATATATATATATATATATATGTATATATATATATATATATACTCTATATATATATATGTATGTATATATATACTGTATATATATATATATATATATATATATATATATATATATATATGTATATGTATATATGTATATATATATATATGTATATATATATATATATATATATATATATATATATATATATATATATATATATATACTGTATATATACTGTATATATACTGTATATATATATATAGAAACCTCTCAGTTTTCACACTCTCTGACTCCAATTCTGACAAGCAGAAGTCAGATTAAATATAACAAACACACGTGTGTTAATGTAATTTTATATGTCTCAATTGATCTTGGACCGCCGTAACTTCACAACAACATTGAAAACCACACATGGTAATATAGATATTTTTAATAGCAATTGTTTACTCTGTTAACTGTTCTGTGTCCGTTCCCAAGAACACAGTGTGTGAATATATACTGTATATGTACTACTGCATGTGAGGCATTGAGAGATAATGTATAAATGATGTGTTGTGATTAGTTCAGCTGCAAAATGTACATTTGATTGTAGAATTGCATCTGCCTTGTTTGAACATAGTTTCGTACACACACACACACACACACACACACACACACACACACACACACACGCATACACACACCTCACACACACCACACACACACAACCATACACACACTCTACTCTGTATTACAGAGTAGAGGCTGTCTGTAATACAGAGTAGAGAGACAGCCTCTACTCTATATTACAGAGTAGAGGCTGTCTCTCTACTCTGTAATACAGAGTAGAGAGACAGCCTCTACTCTGTATTACAGAGTAGAGGCTGTCTGTAATACAGAGTAGAGAGACAGCCTCTACTCTATATTA
>JAOPHQ010000889.1:70000-85000 GCA_030340625.1 Merluccius polli
TGATGCGAATCTCCCGTTCCACCACATCCCAAAGGTGCTCTATTGGATTGAGATCTGGTGACTGTGGAGGCCATTTGAGTACAGTGAACTCATTGTCATGTTCAAGAAACCAGTCTGAGTTGATTTGCGCTTTATGACATGGCGCGTTATCCTGCTGGAAGTAGCCATCAGAAGATGGGTACACTGTGGTCATAAAGGGATGGACATGGTCAGCAACAATACTAGTCTGTGGCTTTGACACGATGCTCAATTGGTACTAATAAGCCCAAAGTGTGCCAGGAAAATATCCCCCACACCATTACACCACCACCACCAGCCTGAACCGTTGATACAAGGCAGGATGGATCCATGCTTTCATGTTGTTGACGCCAAATTCTGACCCTACCATCCGAATGTCGCAGCAGAAATCGAGACTCATCAGACCAGGCAACGTTTTTTCCAATCTTCGATTGTCCAATTTTGGTGAGCCTGTGCGAATTGTAGCCTCAGTTTCCTGTTCTTAGCTGACAGGAGTGGCACCCGGTGTGGTCTTCTGCTGCTGTAGCCCATCCGCCTCAAGGTTCGACGTGTTGTGCGTTCAGAGATGCTCTTCTGCATACCTCTGTTGTAACGAGTGGTTATTTGAGTTACAGTTGCCTTTCTATCAGCTCGAACCAGTCTGGCCATTCTCCTCTGACCTCTAGCATCAACAAGGCATTTGCGCCCACAGAACTGCCGCTCACTGGATATTTTCTCTTTTTCGGACCATTCTCTGTAAACCCTAGAGATGGTTGTGCGTGAAAATCCCAGTAGATCAGCAGTCTCTGAAATACTCAGACCAGCCCGTCTGGCACCAACAACCATGCCACGTTCAAAGTCACTTAAATCACCTTTCTTCCCCATTCTGATGCTCGGTTTGAACTGCAGCAGATCGTCCTGACCATGTCTACATGCCTAAATGCATTGAGTTGCTGCCATGTGATTGGCTGATTAGAAATTTGCGTTAACGAGCAGTTGGACAGGTGTACCTAATAAAGTGGCCGGTGAGTGTATATATGTATATATATATATATATATATATATATATATATATATATATATATATATATATATATAATAGGTGCCATAGCCAACCTAGCATGTTACTATAGTTGCACTCTTGATCTCCGTAAGAGAAGAGGGGACAGTTTCTGCTGATAGGGAGCCACATGCTGGATGAACAGATAGTCGCTCTGACCTCTGACCCCTGTGCTGGAATTGAATCCTGTGTGTTTTATTGAGCGGCTCCTCTGCAGTGGAGCTGGGGATTGAACATGGAGATTTGCTTGGTTGTGGAGATAAGAGATTTGATTGGTTGTGGAGATAAGCGCTCACACTGGGGACAACAGGTTGTCTATAGAAAAACAAGTTAGTGCTGCAAACAGCAACACCGTCTTCGCTATCTATTGACCTGTTGCTTATGATGCTAAGACTGCTCAATATGCATAATATTGAGCAGTCGGAGTCACATGTCCACATTTGCACACTGCAGGAGTTCTTATTGACCGCTTCATCACGTCTTTACGCGTTTGGTTGCACATTTAATTGGATTTACTCATCCATACATTTAAATATACCAGATTGAAATATGATAGTGGGAATGATGCCTTCTACACTAGGTTTATAAGGAACATAGCTTGTACAACAGGTTTTACATCATGAAGATTATTTTTATATGTAAAGATTAAAATCGTAATTTAAAATCTTAATTTCACATTCACATTTTTTAAATAATTTGTACTTCACATTCTATAATGTACCAGATTCAGAGCTTAATCAGTACACCAGTGATTTGGTTTACATTTCTTTTTTTAATTAAATTAATTAACTAAGCCTATATAGGGTTATCTATCTATCTATCTCTCTATCTATCTCTCTATCGCTCTATCGCTCTATCTATCACTCTATCTATCTCTCTATCTATGTATGTGTCTATCTATCTATCTATCTATCTCTCTATCTCTCTATCTCTCTCTCTATCAGGGTTAGGCTATATAATGCTAGCTTTGACATTTTGAATCTTTGAACATTTGACCACACTCATCTCCACACATATGTTTAAATTGAACATATATTTCCTGAGTTTATTATTATAGTATATTATTATAATCCTAAGAAGGATTTAACAATAATTATGTGTATACTGACTCCAACTATCAGGGTTAGGGTTAGACTTTCGGCAGCCACCTGTGTCTCTTTAGCCTCCCTGTCCATCTGTCCATCCTCACTACACACTCCATCTCTGTCAGTGACCAGACGAGCCATGCGTATCTCCATGACAGCAACGGGAATATGATTTGCAACTCTGGCTGCCGTCACGTCGCTCCCATCACTCTGGTCCTGTTTCCCCCGACCAAACTCCCCCAATTTAAACAGTTGAACAGCAACACCTCATTTTCTTTTCACCTTCTCCCCTGCCCCCACTTCCATGTACCCTTCCATGTACCCTTCCATGTACCCTTCTATGTACACTTCCATGTACACTTCCATGTACCCTTGCATGTACCTTTTTCATGTACACTTTCGTGTACCCTTCCGTGTACCTTTTCGTGTACACTTCCGTGTACCCTTCCGTGTACACTTCTGTGTACACTTCTGTGTACACTTCCGAATACACTTTCATGTACCCTTCCATGTACACCATCGCTTAGCCCATGGCGTTATGATTTGTCTTTTTGTTTCCTGCTTTTTTTTTGTTGTCTGGTCAGTATCTGTAGGTCTGGTCAAATAGCATGCAGGTCACGGAGGCCGCAGTGGACATGCTGCGTGCTGCCAGCCAGCAGTTAAGCGTGTCCCTGTCCTCTAAACCAGATTGATTAAGGGAGTGGAGCGGTCTATCTCCTGGGACAACACACAGCCCTACTAGCAGCTCACCGCTATAGCCCTGACCCGCTGTGCGGCCCCTGCCGCTATACAACTATTTCATTAGTGCTCCAGTGTGTGTGTGTGTGTGTGTATGAGTGAGTGAGTGTGTGTGTGTGTGTGCGCGTGTGTGTGTGTGTGTGGTAAAACAAGTTTTTTGATGCAATTGTTTGAACACATGAATTCCAACTACAATGGGATCATTTTAAGCAAGGAGATTATATATATATTATATATAGATATATATATTATAAATATATAGATTATATATAGATGCATATATATATATATATATATATATATATATATATATATATATATATATATATATATATTGAATTGAGTTGTGTTCAGGTGTCAATGTGTATATACACTGTCCAAATAAAATGTGCTAAATATAATATAAATAAGTATGATGTTAAACAAATACAAAGTACAGCTTTTTTTAAAGGATGCTTCAAATGCTTTTCAATGTAGAGAGAGAGAGAGAGAGTAGAAAGGTTATATTGTTATTCAGTGTGACAGGTGTAGTGACAGCCACCACATTTGCATCCTGATGCTTCTGACTTCCTATTGACTCCAAGCTGATCAAGCATCAAGACACACAAAGTGATTCTTCCCTTGAGGAGGACTTTAATACCCAGCGCTGCTTCCACCTCTCTCTGATTATATAATAATAATAATAATAATTTTTAAAAAACAACAACTAATCCTTCCACCTCTCTCTGATTACATAATAATAATCATATTATTAATTAAATAATTAATTAATAATTAATAATATTTAATAATAATAATAATGATAATTCTCTGTTTCTCACCTATATCTCATATTTCTCACCTCTCTCTGATTACTATATAATATTAATATTTCATTATATATATATATATATATATATATATATATATATATATATATATATATATATATATATATATATATATATATATATATATATATATACTATATACTAACCCTTCCTTCCAAACAGATTGATTTGCTTCTATTAAGGGTAAGGGCTTCCTCTCCGGGGGAGAGGAGTAAGGGGGGCTGGATGGAGCGAGGCTGTTTAGTGGGGGAGGGGGGTGGTGAGGCTGCTTAGTGGGGGATGGTGGGTGGATGGAGGCGGTTTAGTGGGAAGGGATGGAGGCTGTAAAGTGGGAGGGGGGGTGGATGGAGGCTGTGTAGTGAGGCTATTTTTTGGGGGAGGGGGGGGTGGAGCGAGGCTGTTTAGTGGGGGAGGGGTGGTAGATGGAGGCAGTTTAGTGGGGGGGGGGGGGTGGATGGAGGCTGTTTAGTGAATCTATTTAGTGGGGGAGGGGGGGTGGATGGAGGCTGTTGAGTGGGGGAAGATTGAGGCTATTTAGTGGGGGAGGGGGGGTGGATGGAGGCTGTTGAGTGGGGGAAGATTGAGGCTATTTAGTGGGGGAGGGGGGGTGGATGGAGACTGTTTAGTGGGGGAGGGATGTGTGTTCAGTGGGGGGGGGGGGGGGGGGTGTTTAGTGGGGGAGAGGGGTGTTTAGTGGGGGGGTGGAGGCTGTTTTGGGCCACAGAGATGTGAGGGGGCGATATGAAGTCTTGTTTTTATGCTCCACTGGTGATAAAACTGACAGGACTCATTGGCTGTGATATACTGACCTCTTAGAGCGGAGACAATAGAAAAGTAGCTGTTAAACTTCCCTGAGGGAACCCTGCACCCAGTGGGCGAGCCAGGGGCAGGGCAGGATATTTATTGAATAGCGTTTTGTTCCCCGTCGGAGGGCAGGGGGATTACATGAAGACAAGCTTCCCTCCGATCGCTATTAGCGTTCGGTGCTGTAGCCCATGGCCAGGAAGGCGCTAACCACTTTAGGTCTGTACACAGCGTGAACCCCGAGAATCACATATCCAAATGAAAGTGTGTTATTTCCAAGCAATTCAACAACAACAATGTCATTATGTCTTGAATTTCTATAAGTAATAAGTGAAACCAACCGAGTGTAGCCAGTAGGTATCTTTGTTCTTGCTCCGAGGGTTAGGGTTAGGGCTAATTATACTTAATCTCCTATATCTGTCTCTCTGTACCGTGAAGCTAACACAGGTACTGCTCATTACAGCCAGCAATGACATTTTAACACAGCTGTGTGAAATAGCGTGACCTTTAACTCATCTATCAAAGAGGCTGACAGGTGAATAACCAAGGAAGACATTATAGCACTAAGCTAAAATAATATATTATTTTACTTTGCGCTTTGCACTTTAGTGGATGAACAGGACAAGACAAAAGATGGGAAAGGTAGATTATGGTTCACTGTGACAAAGGAATATGTATCAGTGGAGACATGAATTTAGTTAATAACATATATGTGTGTGTGTGTGTGTGTGTGTGTGTGTGTGTACTGATGAATCAGGATTCAAGTTAAATCATTCAGCACTATGAATCTTCTCTGACTCAGCTATTTTGTTCATTAGAATAATTCATGTCTTGATTATAAAATGCATCTATTTATAAACAAAATCAGGGCTGGGTAACAATATAAACAATGTTGCCTTTATTAAAAGGTATTAAGTATTAAGAATACAGTCTGGTGAATGTGATGATCTATATGTATGTCTACAACACTTCTTTCATTGTATTTGTTTAGTTTAAGACCTATTATGTAGGTTTCTCATTAAATGTATAGAATAACATAGCTAAGGAGCTACAGGTAATTTAGGTAAACCTTCCCATTTGAAGGCTCACTATGAGGAACTTTATCTAATGACAATGTGATGAATGTGTAGATTTAGCAGAGTATTAACCAGAGTATGGATTATCTCTTTAGATAAATAAGCATAACATAGAGGCAACGCAAAAGTCGCACTCCTTCCAGTTACCGAGGCCCCTTGACTATAAGTCATCCCTCAATTATCTGGGAGTGTAGGGTGGAGGTGGCCACAGAGCTGCTGGGGTGATGGATCTACAGTAATTTCATGCTGTGAATTCTGGTCTTAGTCATCAGGTCTGTTCGTTAGAGCCCTGATCTGTCTTATCGCTGTGTAATATCAGACCCTTCATGTCTGGGATTTTTTGGAGGCACACCCAGAGAGAGAGAGAGAGCGAGAGAGAAAGAGAATAAACGGTATGACTGGGAGCTATGGCCTAGTTCAAGCTATATTAAGGTTAAAGTTCTAGTTTAAGCTATATTGAAGTTAAAGGTCTAGATCAAGCTATATTGATGTTATAATACGATAAGGTTTACCCCAACCGGCTCACCTTTACAGGGCCTCGCCCCTGCACCATCTGTGAGCCAGTGGCATCGCTCTCTCTCTCGTTCCCTCCTCAAGGCACCTCCCTCCAAACTGGGCCTGAGTTGAGTTGCTTCTGCAGGTTTTCAAATGGGCAACCCCCCTTCATCGATGTTTCGTCGATTTAAGCCCCTGACATCTCAGGGGGGGGGCTCAACGGTAGTACCAGCGTCCTGGTACCTGGTACTTCCATTCTGTTGGCTCTTGAAGATAAGGGCCTGATATTTCTTTAGCTTGCACTCATGTGCCTCCTCCATCCTCTCTTCCCAGGGTACTGTATGCTTGATAAGAACCTTGGTGCTGTTAGACCAGAGCTAAAGGTACCAAGACCAATATCGGGTCTTAAGCTAGTGTGGGTTATCTCCTCTGGGAATTTGAGCTGCTTCCAGTCCTCATTTCTGCTGCTGCACTCTCTGCTGCCCTGAGAAAGTGGATGAAGTGAGGCCCCTTAGAAAGTTGATTCGGCTTCTTTCTTGATCCCTCAATCCTCCGACTCCCTCAGTGCTCTGCTAGCTGACAACTTGCAACCTGTTCAAACCTCAATGTCTGCCTGGCGTACTATTGCATCTCGACTGTCTCGCAGCATCATAGCCTGGTGTGTTTTTGTTGCCTTGTACTCCTCGACCACGGGTGGAAGCTGCAGCTTGCTGCCTGTGCTGTACAGGCCAATGGAGCAGAAGCTCGCTGGGCGTTCTTGGGACGCCCAGCCATCTCCTCAGGTAGGTGTTCATTTTCTTTTTAAGCCCCTTAACAGTGGAGATGGATACCACGAAAATGAGCAATGGCCAGAGCAGTCTGGGAAGCACTCCATGTTGGTATCCCCAGGCCTTGTACTTACCGGGTAGTCTGCTCTTCTCCATAGATGTCATCCAGGTTTCAGCTTGAATGAGCATCTCCTTCACACTTTCCTTGTTGTTAGGTCCGCCCTGTACCACTTACCCAAGCACTTCATCAGTTTCTCTTGGACCGTTGGGATGATGTCCTCTCTGATCTTAAAGCAAAACCAATCCTGGACACGCCCCCTCCTCTGTACTAGGCTTCTGGATTTTGCAGGTTTGAACTCCATCCTTGGCCAATTGGTGAGCTCGACCAAGTCCTCCAAAATTCATCTCCCTTCGGGTACTGATTTGGCTGTGATGGTGAGGTCGTCCATGAGCCTTTTGCAATATTTGTACACCTTGTACAGAATGCCATTTGGTCCTGGGGCTGATTTTCCTCTGGCCTTCTTGCGAAAGTTGTTGACTTCCTGCCAGCTTGGTTCCTCTGCGCCGAAGGGGATAGTTGGTTCGGCTGGTTTGATGAGTTCTTCCATCTCCTCCAAGCTGTCCTCCCTTCTAAGGTCACTGTGGACCTGACGAAGATCCTCTTCCGCCTGCTCTTTTGCTGCTTTCAACTCCTCTGATCTTTTGTCGCCCCGAAGTTTCAACAGACATTTGAATGAGTTATTGGTGAAGTCCCCCCTTTCCTTCATCCGTCGCTTCCTGTCCCTGTGGTGGCACTCAGCTTGGCGCAAGATCTTGATGCGATCCCTCAGGTTGTCTCAGATGTTGGTGAGTGCTGGTTTCTCAACCTCTGTCGCGTCACGAAAAGCCTTCTTCAGCCTCGGCAGATCACCTCTTAGGATTGCTATCTCCTTCAGGCATCTGTTTTCCTTTGGCAGGGTGTTGGATCTGGCTTTCAGCTCCTTCTTACCGAAGTGATCAGTCCCTATGCTCCAGATGATTGAAGACATGGCCCTGAGCTTCTTCCCCACGTCTCCTGCAATGGCTGCTTTAAGCAGCTGGTCCCCATTCCTTCTTTGCTGCTGCGGCAAGCCAGTTCACTGGCTCTTTCCGGACATCTCCTGCACAGGTGTAATGAGCAGGTCGTCTTGTGTCCCGAGCAGTGATGGGCAAATTACTTTGAAAAAGTAACTAATTACAATTACAAATTACTTCTTAAAAAAGTAATTGAGTTAGTAACTCAATTACTCTATTATAAAAGTAACTAATTAGAGAACAGCATAGAGAGATAATTAACCTTAAACAAATATCCTTTGCCATGGGGGGGGGATATGAACTTCAATAATTCAATTTATTGCTCATCAACATAATATTTATTGAAACTGACACATCAGCAACTGGCATAACAATCCCTTTCAGACCTGATATCAAATGTAGCTACAGTAGAAATGTCTACTAAATCCTGACTGTTTTCTAAACACATACAGTATGGTTATTATTGCTGTCGTCGGTGTTTTTTGCCACTAGTTTTGTTGCTGCATGTGTTGTGGTCAGATGCTTCATTAGATTTGAGTTGCTCGCGGCCGATGTGGACAAACGCTTTCCTCCCGAGCATAACGTGCACTTCAAATACAAGTTCTTCCCCTTTCTCTCAACGATGGTGAAGTAGTGTTTATATTTCCACTTGCTAAACGCCGACTTTCCCACTTTATCCTCCTCTTCTGTACTCGCCATTTCTTCTCTGTCTATCACTTTGGTTTTACCGGTCGAAAGTTGTGTGTGTGCGCCGCACAGAAGCTACGTCGGTTTGTGTGTAAAATAAACTCCTACAAGGATTCGTCAATGATGTCACGCAGCTATACATCGTCAAGTCAGTTACTTCCTTGTTCCATATCCGCAAAACATGACCTGTCTTATCCTTGGTATTTATCGAAACCGTGTTGTACTAGTGTGCTCTCTACTCTGCAGCCCGCTTATGAAGTGAGGAGGAGGAAACGAAGAAAAGAAAAAACAATAGCCTAGAACTCATGCTGGCTGCAGGCTTTTTTTTTTTTTTTCCATGATCGCGCTGGGGCCCCGATTTTAGTAACGGACTAACGGCAACACAAGTCATGTTAGTAACGGAAACGGCGTTAGTAACGCTGGATAAAGTAATTAATTAGATTACAAATTACAGAGGAATGTAACGGCGTTACGTAATCGCGTTTATTCTAACGGCGTTAGTCTCAACACTGGTCCCGAGTGTCTTCGCCCTCCCTATGGTGCCTTGTCTCCTCTGGTACATCAGCAATGCTGTTCCTGCCCCCCTCTTCGTCACGTGCCTGGAGATTCTGGGGACTGTGGTTTGACTCCTACCCCGGCCTTTCCTCCGTCTCACCAGGTTGCCCTGTGCCTTGCACATTACTGGTATGTTACAAGCACTTAATTTTTGTCTGATGTATCTTCAAACCTCTTTTGTTTTGGCATATCTTCCCACATCTGCGGACCCGGGATAAATCGCTTAGCTGTTCTGTAGTCGATTGTTCGTCATGGGTGGTCATAACAACGGTCTGTCCTGTGGGTCGATCATCCTACCCCGCTCTCGCCCGACCCCGGGAGTATCTTGTAATATACCTTTCCATAGCGATTGATGATGGGTTCCTCCAAGTTAAAGGTGTAGTTTAAGCTATATTGAAGTTAAAGGTCTAGTTCAAGCTATAGTGAAGATAAAGGTCTAGTTCAAGCTATAATGAAGTTAAAGGTCTAGTTCAAGCTATATTGAAGTTAAAGGTCTAGTTTAAGCTATATTGAAGTTAAAGGTCTAGTTCAAGCTATATAAGGGATAATCCACGACGAGGTGTGCATGTATTGAAAAATAATGCATGACATGGGGGCTAAGAACCTCCTCGAAAGGTCTAGTTTAAGCTATATTGAAGTTAAAGGTCTAGTTTAAATAGCAGAATACCATAGTGTGCCATGTTTACAATTCACAAATATCCAGGTTTTACTTTTGTGCTGATATGGGAAAATTGAAAACTTACAAACTCAAAAAAAATAAAATAATACAATATCAACAATATGGAATTTTCTCCTTTCAGCTTTCACTGCTAGCTCGAAGGCACTTCAAGTAGCAAACATGTCAATTGGCAGAAGAAGCCAATAGAAGATGTACGCCTACAGAAGGAGTGGAATAGAAGAATAGATCCCAAGGGGAAGCCAATGAGAACTCATTAGTAAGCATGTCGATGGCATGCACGCATACACGCACGCACGCGTGCACACGCATGCTCAGGTTAGCCTTAATCCCTTGTCCCTTTTGAAGACAATAGGTTCTCTAGCGAGTTTTAAAACAGCCTTAAAAAAATGGTTGAGTATTAGACAGTCATGAGATGGTGGTATTATTGTGTATATGTATATGTGTATGTGTACTGTATGTATATGTGTATATATATGCATATATATGTATATGTGTGTATATATATATGTATAGATGTTGTATGTATGTGTTTGATTGAACTTGTGTTGTTTTATTCTCTTTTTGCACTATCATATACATTACATTACATTACATTGCATTTGACACACACACACACACACTCACACATCACTCTTACACACATACTTACAGATGCATACACTACGAAGGGACCACAATGGAAATAAGCCTTTGGGCTTTATTGTGTTATCCTTTTGTCCTGCTGCACTTTTGTAAATCTACCTCTGTGCATATGGCAATAAAGAATTTCAATCAATCAATCAATCACTCTCTCATAACGCTTCGGAGTAGATGTCCGTTTGGTCCTCCTCTGGCCCGTGGCCCATCCTGAGGGGTAGGTAGGGATAAGTTTAGAGGTAGGGTTAGCTTGGGTTAGGGTGGGGTAGGGTTAGTTAGGGTTAGGTAGTGTTAGGTAGGGGTAGGGTAGGGTTAGTTAAGGGTAGGGTTAGGTAGGGGTTGAGTTAGGGTTACCCTCCCGATCTATTTCCTGCTCATCCCTGTATGCTATAAGCTATCAAGAGCCTAATCCATTGGCATGTTCAAAGTAAACACAACCTAACCATAAAGTTTGGAAAATGACCCTCGCTTTGGCAGTATAGTGTTTAGTCTGAAAAATACTTAATACGACTATACGTTGACTTTTTAGTCCTATTATATTGATGTCATATTAATGTGCAGACAGCATATCCTCAATCAACAGAAACCCCAAGGCACCTTCGGCGATGGCGCAACGCAGCCCTTGATACCGCGGACAGGAGCGCGACCCGTTAGCCAGTCAGGGTCTGTTTAGTAAACACCAACCGCTGACTGACAGTCGTACGGCCGGAGGCACAGGACCCGCCCGCCTCAGAACCCGCCCGCCTCAGGGCTTCCAGCGTAACACTGCATGATCAAGCGCTCGGTTGCGTTTCATTTGCACCAACTTCTAATCTACAAAACCACCTCGTCTTAAAAACTTTCCCTCCCATTCTGATAAGTCTCAGACTATACGGGATGAGGGGGATTTAATTGAACGGAGTAAAAAAGAGAATCAATTGAAAATCCATGAACACATAGATGCATAGACAGGGACAAAGAGAGGGGGGGCACGGCTGGCCTTCAGAGATTTATAAATGATTTAGGAGGCACACATGACGATAAAGGACGTTAAGTAGACAGGAAATGGGTGGTCTCACATGTATACAGTGTTGAGATCTCAGGGTTATTATTATATTATTAAGTTGATACTGGAGTTCTGTATTTAATGGTTTAGATATGATGTGATGTGATATATATTATGTTGTTGTGCATAGGACATTGGATTCAGATTGTATTTAGTATTAGTTCCTGTGGGGGAAATGTCATAATCTATAACAGCCATGTTAAGAAGACCTTATCTAGTGCTATAGATACCCTCTTATACCCTCTTATCATGGGCCATAGACCAGCTAGTTGCTGTTCATTATACTATTGCTCATATACCATAGACCAGACCTATTAGTCTGTGTATTCTACATGGTTGAGACCCTTTAGGATCTTAGCATTTGAAGTCTTTAGTAAATGAATGTGGAAAAAAAAAGACTTGGAGAATGTTTCCTTTTTGTGAGTTTTTGGAGTCTGAAATCCCTGTGATGTATCCCACCTCCCCTCCCCCCCACTTTCTCCCCCGTCTCCCCCATCAGCCCCTCTGTCTTTAATTAGTGTCTGGGGAATGAGGGAGTGGATGAGTGGACTGTCAATTTTTTGCCTTCATTATTTATTTAGCCGAGGTGTAAACTGACTGTAGTGCTGACAGACTCCAGGCTCTTCTGCACTTGTGTTGATAATGTAGCGATAATCAAGCACTGTGTGTGATAGCTACTAATTAGCCATGGGATTCTGCCATTTGTCATTTATCTGCTTTACATACAGGAATGCAAAAATGTGTAGCTGTGATTTGTGTGTACAGCATGAATTTGCCTTAATGAGGAGGACGAGGAAGAGCGGAGAATTGCCATTTCATTCTTTGGCTGTCAGTTTGCGGCTGTCAGAGTTAGATGTGCTGTGAATATGAAGTCTAATGGAAGATGGTTAGGGTTAGTTATGGTTAGGGTTAAGTTTGGGTTAGGGTTAAGGGTTAGGGTTAGTTAGGGTTAGGGTTCGGGTTAGTTAGGTTTAGGGTTAGTTAGGGTTGGGGTTAGTTAGGGTTAGAGTTATGGTTAGAGTTAGAGTTAGTTAGGGTTGGGGTTAGTTAGGGTTAGAGTTAGAGTTAGTTAGGGCTGGGGTTAGTTAGGGTTAGGGTTAGAGTTAGGGTTAGTTAGGGTTAGGGTTAGTTATGGTTGGGGTTAGGGTTAAGGGTTAGGGTTAGTTAGGGTCGGGGTTAGTTAGGGTTTAGGGTTAAGTTTGGGTTAGGGTTAAGGGTTAGGGTTAGGTAACGGGTTAGGGTTAGTTAGGGTTGGGGTTAGTTAGGGTGAGGGTTAGTTAGGGTTAGGGGTTAGGGTTAGGGTTAGGGTTAGAGGGTTAGGGTTAGTTATCAGTTGGAAAGTGAATGCGAGTCAATGCTACGAAGGGGGTGGTAAACAGTGGAAAAAAATCAAGTCTGTTTCTCCTATTTGTGTGTGTGTGTGTGTGTGTGTGTGTGTGCGCGCGGTCGTGCAAACATATATCTATAGATGTAACCTCCCTCACAAACACAGCCTTTGCCTTGCCATCACACACACACACACACACAGATGTCTTTACCTGTCCGTTCTTCCTCAGGTCGGCCCACATGCTGGTGCCGTCGCCCCCCCTCATCAGCACATGGTAGGTGAAGTAGTACATGCCCGGCAGGGGGCAGGTGAACTTTCCTGTGGTGGGTTCATAGTAGCTACCCAGGTTGGTCACCACATCGTCAAACTTCAACACGTCATTGCCCTCATGCTGCTTGCGTAACCCCGCGTAGAAGGCGATCTTTAGACCGTAGAGGGACGGGACGTAGCCGCCGGGGCCCGGGCCCGGAGGCCCCTGGGGGCCCGGTTTACCCGGCTCTCCGGGGGGTCCTTGTGATCCCGGCGGGCCCGGCGGCCCCCGGAGGCCGTTCTTAGCCCTCTTGCCGGAGGAGTGGTCCTGGGGGGGGGGCGACACCACCACCAGCTCCTGGCCCGCTAGAGAGGTGGTGTAAGGGTCACACACCATCTTACAGCCGCCCAGCATCTGGTAGCGGCTGCTGGCGCCGCCCCCCTTGGTTCTGTGCACCAGCAGGGGGATAGCCACCAGCAGCACCAAGACCGTGGCCACGCCCACTGCAGCGCCGATGACACGCTTCCTGCGGCTGAGCCGGGAGGTCGCCAGCGTCAGGAAGTCCTCCTCCCCCCCCTTGGCTGGGGCGGAGCTGGCCACGACGGAGCCTCTTGGGGAGCGCTAAGCGGTGTAGGGAGAGTTGGAGGGCGAATCACCCCGACGCCGTCACCACAGATACAGCAGGATGATGATGATGATGATGGTCCACAGGGTCACAGAGTGGCCTGCAGGAATCTCTCTCACAACCCTGACCCCACAATTAAGTTGCGGCGGGTGATCTGGACAAATCTCCAGATCACATTTGTGATGATGCAGGAGAAATCATTAGGCCTATTTGTCCTAGTTTGCCTTTTTTTTTTATTGTTAAAAGTCACAATGAGAGCAGGTGCCACATTCACCCTAATGAAGGGAGCTGGTGAATGAAGAGGGATTCGTCCCCTACTGGCCACAACCACTCATTTCATGAGCATGCCTTGCTCAATGCCACGGGAAAATGCATTCTGTCTTTTGATGGTTTACGGTCTTCACGACACATATTTGTGTGTATCAATTTGGGTGTGTGATACTACAAGATTTGTATCGGTGGGCGTTTTCTGTGGAAATAGACAGCAAAAAAGAAAAGACACTAAAATAACAATACATCCACTTATCATAGCCGCTTGACGGAGTCCAAGTAGGCTATCAAGATAAAAATCACACATTAATAAATCAATTAAATATCAAAACAAGAGCCAAAGCCAAGAAAAGATGAGTAGGTCTATTATTATTATTATTATTTTTAAATTATTATTATTATTATTAGCCTATTATTGTTATTATTAAAGGGATTTTTTTATTTTATTAAAAATGTTTTTAATTAATTGTCATTTTTGCTGAACGATGTTTTGCAAATCAACAAAAATGACAACACACACGCATCGATATTAAATGAAAAATCACACTTACCGCTTCCATAAAATATATCCAATTATTTAGAAATAGTTCGCTTTTAATTTCCCACCGAAACGACTTTCGGGTCAGAAAGCGACGCCTGGTCCGCTGAGTGCGGAGACTTTCTTAATGAACTTAACGAGCCGCGACTTTAAATGTCTCCAACTTCAACACATGCTTTCAAAGGTAATTCCTCCATTAATAGCGGATCGCGGACCACAGGTATCTCAGGACCAGAGGACCACAGGACCAGAGGACCACAGGTATCTCAGGACCAGAGGACCAGAGGACCACAGGTATCTCAGGACCAGAGGACCACAGGTATCTCAGGACCAGCTAGGACCACAGGTATCTCAGGACCAGAGGACCACAGGTACCAGGTAGCTCATGTCCAGTAGTGTCGCCTTCTCGCAAGCGAGGGTTTTGTCCATGTGGGCACCTGTAACATCTCCCTCATCTCCCTTATCTCTCGGCCATCCTCCCTC
>JAOPHQ010000889.1:87500-161498 GCA_030340625.1 Merluccius polli
TTGTATTTAATATCTTTATGATCAGGCGTAAACCCCGTCTGTCTGTTTGTGCACACGCCTGCATAACTGAGTTTATATTCTCTCTACTATCGCTGCTCCTGTAAACCATTCGGGACTTATTTATGGAGGCATTTCTCTTCCTCTCTGACCGGCTAGCCTGTCTCCTGCATAGACGGTCATTTTTCACAACGCAGCCATCCACAGCAGCAATAAGATAAACATACATAAACACTAGGGGTGTCGCAATATACCGGTATTGACGATAACTGTGATATTTAAAAAATGAAATATTGATATCATGTTAATAATACACATATGATCATATCTTGTAAATAATCCAGAGCCTCTTAAATCATTTCCGTTTCTTTCCGTTCTCGCTTTTTCTCCCTCCCCAAACGCCCCCCCCACACACACACACACATACACACACTTGACAAGACGCCGTGGTGCAGTAACTATCTGGTTCACACTCCAACATAGTAGATGGAGGCGGCAATGCACCTACCCACGCCATACAACGGGGGGAAAAAATAAAAAATAAATAATAAGAAGATGATGCAGTAACTAGCTAGCTAGCTACACAATGCGTGGCTACTACTGCTGCACAAAATCATGTCGGAGGAGATGAGAGCGAGACACTCGAAACCCGCACCCGAAAAAAGTTAGCTCACCGGTGTGGGAGTTTTTCGGGTTCGGTGAAAAAGACAGAGTGTTGGTAGACATCCCAGTCTGCAGGAAGTGCTGATCTACAGCGTTATTTTTGGACGCTTTCTTACAGTTATGGTTACAGACTTTCTCTCTACCTCCCTACACTCGTATTTTTAGCTTAATTCCTTTGCCAAAAAAGAGACACAATAAACAAAGTTGAAGATGAATTTGACTGATAGCATTGTTATTTTAATTTTTTTCAAATGTTCTATAGATATCGCGATAATATCGTTATCGTAAATTATTTTGGCCACGATAATCGTGTAGAAGATCTGATATCGTGACAGCCCTATGAAACACCTTGTTGTAACCCTGCTCATTTATTCATGAAGAAATAAAAATAAGACATGTTTTTAAATGTTTACATTTTTTATTTAGTTGATATATTTTCTTGGGGGCCTTGGTCCTCGGCATTAGAATAAATTGTTTGTTCCTTGAGACAGTGTCCTTCTGGCTTGGGTTAGGGTTAGTGTTAGTTATTGAGTTTCATTTAGGTTAGAGATATGGATATGGAGCCTATCTGTGTGCTTGTGTAGAAGTAAGGACTGAGGCTGCTCTGTTTAGTGCAAAAACACAATAAACTTACTGTTTAGTGTGTTGTCTTGTTTCCTGTTTGAATACTAGTGATGGGTCGTGTCTCAGCACAGGTTTCTGACTTAGAAAGGAGCAGAAGTAGACGTTAGACTGGGCAATGCTCTGTGTGTATAGCTAACATATCAGTTAGTAGTCATATGTATCAGTAAAGGAACACGAGTGGACATATAATGTAGAATATGATGCGGTAAGATGAGGTTATTCCCCAACAACCTCAAAGTATAGATAAACACTGTGTCATGATCATATCTACTATAGCGTGTATCTCATTACACACTACACAATAGTACATATTTTCCTCTTGTTTTCCCCAACACGTGATAATGTACAGTAGGTGTGTATTAGCAGGCAGCAGCGTCCGCATGGCAGTTTGTTTCATTAGGCTCTGATGTTGAGTGACAGCGGGCAGATTGGGTTGCACAGCCTCTCTAATTCTGCCTATTAATAAAACCACCCACACGCCCGGCCCTGGACCACATTTATTTATCACAATTTGTCATCTGTCCGATGTTCCTATCACCCGCCCTTCTCTCTGCCATGCCTCGGCCCCTGTCCATCCCTCTGCTACTGCCACGCCCCCACCTGCCCCCACCTGCCTCCATCTACCCTCATCTCACCATCTGGCTCCACCTATCCCCATGTATGGTTGATTATGGTATGGTATGGTGCAGCATACAGAGTGGCACTGCCACTCTCTCATCCCTCTCTCTCTCTCTCTCTCTCTCTCTCTCTCTCTCTCTCTCTCTCTCTCTCTCTGGCTCGAGGATAATAAAGAATAAAACAAATGATGTTTAACTGGCTAAGTTAACTCCTTTAAAGCTGCAGTCATTGTTAACTCACCAACAATATATATATATATATATATATATATATATATATATATATATATATATATATATATATATATATATTTATTTATTTATTTATTTATTTATTTATTTATTTATTATGAGGGTAACTGGAGGTTTCTAATTGGTCGGCCATTAGAACATTAGTACGTATTCCCAATGATGGAAAATCGCTACAAAAGTGAAACCCTTTATAAATCAAAGTCTGGCATTTAGTCAACATGTGCATTGGTATGTACACGCTGTATTCACACATTATTGCAAAACATGTATATTCCCATAGTTAAAATCACATTTATGCTCATGCATGAGTCAAATGACCCTTGACTCTCCTCGGTGAGATGATTTATGAGTCATGTGTCCCCCAGGTCCTAACCCTAACCCTAACCCTGTCCCTGTACACTCATTACATATCGACACTTTTAGGAATTACTCGGGTACTCAAACATTATGTCTGTTTACGCCTTTTATATAAAGGGAAGAGATTATCTTCTCTTTCTATTCTGTTCACATCACTAGGGTTAGGGTTAGGGTTAAGTACTGCGTAAAAAACAGCACAACCCCATCTCTCCAAATCCAGAATGGGCCGACCAAGACACAGACACACGCGTTCAGAGCAGGGGCCCGGGGTCCCTCTGCTGTTTTCCTTGAGCAGTGTGGCTGTTTGGAGGGAAACGGTGCCCATTTTCATGTGCAAATGTCAGTCAGCTCCCAGCAATCACAGGCTCCTCCGGAGAGCGGGGCCCCAGGACCCGGACTGAATAATTGAAGAGCTTGGTGCTGCTGAGCTTTGGGGTCACAACCTTCTAAAGTGATGACAGAAAAATGTTGGCTGGCTCCCTTTCCATTCAGTCCCATTACTACTTATTTACCATTACAGATTCCAGACAGATATACCACTGGGCTAGGATTATGGGTAGGCCAAACCCTACCCCTACCCCTAACCCTAACCCTTACCCTTACCCTTACCCTAACCCTTACCCTAACCCTAACCCTTATCCTAACCCTTACCCTTACCCTAAAACTAACCCTAACCCTAATCCTAACCCTAACCCTTACCCTAAAACTAACCCTAACCCAAACCCTAACCCTACCCCTTACCCTAACCCTAACCCTAACCCAAACCCTTACCCTAACCCTTACCCTAACCCTTATCCTACCACTAACCCTAACCCTTACCCAAGAAAAAAAATGGAAAAAACCCATCACCAAACACCATCAAACACACAAAACATCACAAAACATCACCAAACATCACAAAACATCACCAAACATCACCAAACATATCAAACATCACCAAACACAACAGACACACAAAACATCACCAAACATTAGCAAAAATCACCAAAGACAACAGATATCACCAAACATTACCAAATACACCAAACATCTCCAAACATCACCAAACATCACCAAACATCACCAAACATCACCAAACATCACCAATCATTACCAAATACACCAAACATCCCCAAACATCACCAAAGATCACCAAACATCACCAAACATCACCAATCATTACCAAATACACCAGACATCCCCAAACAACCCCAAACACACCAAACATCACCAAACACACAAAACATTTCTAGTCATTAGGCCCCTGATTCCCCACGCACACACGTGTGTACACATGGTCATCCAAGCCAACAAACACAGACAAAGGACGTGACGAACACACGCGCAGGAAAGGTTGAACGCTGTCACACACGCAGCAGGGAGAGATGTCAGAGTGAGGCGTTCGGATGAAAAGTGTGTCTGTGTGTGTCTGTGTGTGTGTGTCTGTCTGTGTGTGAAGCAGACATTACAGTGGCGTGTGACAGGAGATAGCAAAGAAAGGTAGATGACAGACAGAAAGAAATTGATCCATCTTCCTGCTGCACACTTGATGTCTGACTCCGAAGGTTCGGTTAGAGGGACAGTTGGCGGTCTGACGAGCGGTCATCACTCGTCTGCGGCCGGCACCTGACAAGCGGTGCGGCTGGTCTGTGACTGGCTATCCATCCTGATCAAAGACTTATTGAAAAATGATCCATTGATCATTAAGCCCTCAAAGTGATGGCCTTTTATTTACTGCTCACTTTGTTCCCCTAAAATGTTTATTGTGGATTGTAATGTCATTTTTTACAAACATATTAGGAACAAATTATTATTGTGATGATGATGATGATGATGATGATGATGATGATGATGATGATGATGATTATTATTATTGGTATTAATAGTATTGGTATTATTATTAGCATTATGATTAATATTATCAGTATTATTAGTATTAGTATTATTAGTATTAGTATTATTACTATCAGTATTATTAGTATTAGTATTATTAGTATTAGTATTATTATGATCAGTATTATTAATATTAGTATTATTATCATTATTATAATTATGATTGGTATTATTAGTATCACTATCCATCCATGTTGTGATGTCTATGTCCAGACCTCCATAACCTTTACAGCCACTGCCTCCACAGTCTTTGCCTTTGTCTCTTTTTCTTTGTCTCTGGCCTCAGTACTGAGACGCACGCAGAACGTGGAGAATTGTGTGTATTAGCGATGCAGAGGAATGTTCCCGATGGAAATGTCAATAGTGCTGCTGCCTCATTAATGCCGCCTCACTAAGAGGAGCCTGGCATGGACAACAACCGCCTGCTGTTCACTTCACCGTTAGGAATCTGCAACACAACCCTAGTGGCCCTTTAGTAGAGTTCAACTAGCGGGGCCTGGGGGAGAGGAGAGAGGGGAGAGAGGGAGGAGGAGAGAGGGAGGAGGAGAGAGGAGAAAGGAGAGAGGAGGAGAGGGGAGGGTAGAGAGGACAGGAAAGAGGAGAGGAGAGAGGGAATGAGGAGAGGGGAGAGAGGAGGAGAGGGGAGAGGAGAGGGGAGAGGAAGGGGAGAGGGGGAGAGAGGAGAGGTTGCCGGTTTGACCCTGTGTCGTGGGAATCTGCTTTGCCCTTGTAACCAATCCCCACAAGGCTCTGTGTGAATTATTAAGAGCCATCATTTGGTGACTTATGGTGGGCGGCTGACAGCGAGTCCACGATAAATTGTGTCGACCAAGAATTACACTTTCTCTTCCTTCGCGCTGCCGATCCATCTTGCTCTCGCCGAACAGCCTCCTCTTCATCGCTCTTCCTCGCCTGCCCCCCCCCTCTTCAGGGCTGCTGCATGTTCCTGGAATGATTTTTTTCCTTTGCAACCTGTAGTGTGTGTGTGTGTGTGTGTGTGGGGCTAACCCATCAGGAGAACCATTTTCCCCATTTCTAATTGACATCCCTGTTGCATAATGTTTCTAACTGACTGATTAGGTATCAGAGATGGTTTCTTTGTGTAAATGCAGGCTAAATAATTCATCCTGGGCTGTCGCAGAGAATAAGGATGGGGTTGGGGGGGGGGGGGGGGGGTCGAGTCGTTGAAAATCGCCTTGCTTGGCCCCCAACCATGAATAATTAATCTGATCTGATTAAAATTTGCAGTGATTACCCATCACACACACACACACACATGCACACACACACACACACACACACACACACACACACACACACACACACACACACATATATACACACACGCCCCAGCCCAACCCTCAAGGTGATAAAACGCCACACCTGTATTTGCTCTTTTCTCTTTTCCTATTTTCTGATTGTTTATTCACCTCTACTCATCAGCTTCTCTTGTCGGACATCCCCACACCAAGGGTACAGGAATCTAAAGGACTTCTATGTGTTGACTCTGTTAACTAACCAACCCTAACTCTGCTTTCATCAAAAGATTTAATTGCAGAAGTAGGCCCTACTAGTACAGGGTTAGGGTTAGGGGTTAGATATCTGCTCATATCGCTGGTAGAGCTATTCATTAAAGTACCGTTTCCCAATTCAATTCATTAAAATCCAATGTTTGTATTCAGGAAGCAATATAGTACTTATTTTCTTGATGCGGCTAAACAACAAATCCAATTAATTTATTCTCTGTCTAGGACACTAACAATCAGCTCCTTGATTAGCCGAGCAGCTAAAGTGCAGGCGGGAAAACGATTTATTTCCTGCACTCTACACCGAGGTAATAAAATAATAGATACTCAGATAACCGCGGAGGGAACTTCAGATCATGGTGTAATTGTAAGAGACACACTGTCTGAAACGGTGTCTAACTTAATGATAACATGCTCCGTCGCTGCTTGATCAACTCGCCTGAGTGTGTGTCAGCGCACCAGATGACGCGCACGCACAAACACACACACTCGCACGCACAAAAACACACACACAAACTGGTACACACACACAGACACAGGATCGTTCCACTCAGTTCTTAACCTTCAAAGTCTGACTAAGGTGAGACAGAGAGAGAGAGAGAGACAGAGACAGACAGACAGACAGAGGGATGGGGGTAGGAGAGGTGACAGCTAATGACAGTACAAGCGGTGACCTTTACAACGAATCATATAAGCATGACGAACTGGCCACCAGGTGACAAGGAAAGGCGAGAGGAGAGTGGAGGTGATAACATCACCTTCAGGATCGTGCTTGTGTGTCAATTAGCTGATGGTGTGAGAGACGAAGACGGAGGTGGTGGGAGTGCAGCTGATCAGTGCCCTACTGTGTTCATGTCAGCGTGTGTCGGTCCGAATAGGGGCCAACCTAAACACAAACCTAACAAACAATACATCACAGAAATGGAGTGACCTGGTGTTTGGTGGTGGGGAATATTCTGGTGAGTATAGCTGACCTGATCAGTGGGTGCAAAGAAGGGAGAACGGAGGGGGAGAGGGAGGAGTTGTAGAGTAGGGAGGTGTGACCTGCAGCCTCCTGCTCCCCGGTGGGGGGTCTCAAGTGGTCGGAGGCTCTGTCCTCCACCAATAAGATCCCAGCTAGCCTCAAAGCCTCGCAGCCTCTTACTCTTCCTACTGGCAGTCCTCTTGTCTTTTCCCCTCGGCCGAGCGAGTCGGCTGGAATACTAAGGAAGCAGACATGGATTTTGTGTGGGGGGAGAAGAGTGTGTGTGTGTGTGTGTGTGTGTGTGTGTTGGGGGGGTTGTGATGTGATGGGCTTTCTATCTCTCTCTCTCTCTCTCTCTGGTGGGACCTTCTGTTTGTCAGCCAGGCAGTCGAGCGTCTCACCCTCACCTCTGCCTCGCATCGCTTTCCCTCCCTCTCTCTCTCTCCCTCTCTCTCCCTCTTTATTTCATTGTCTCAATCCCTCTCTCTCTCTCTCTTCTTCTAAATATCCATTTGATTCAATCTCCGATCTTTTGCGTTCATCCCAATGTGTGTGTGGCTATTCACTCCTCTGCCAAGAGTTTTAAAGCAGCCTTCTCACTCATTGTCATCCAGTTAGAGGAGAGCCTGTTGATAGTCAATAAAAAAGGGCCAGGGACAAGGAAGAGGCGTTAGGAAACAAACAAACAAACAAGACAATCAGTGACAAGAAGAAGAGAGATGGTGTTTAACTAAAAGGGTGAGGTAGCCATGCTGTGTTGAAGTGGAAAGGGTAGAAGGGGGTGGGAGACAAAGGGTGAGGTAGGAAGGGGGAGACAAAGGGAATTCATTTGGTTTTGAAGAAATGCTGCTAATAAGGCTGGGGTGGGAGTGTATGTGTGTGTGTGTGTGTGTGTGTGTGTGTGTGTGTGTGTGTGTGTGTGTGTGTGTGTGTGTGTGTGTGTGTGTGTGTGTGTGTGTGTGTGTGTGTGTGTGTGTGTGTGTACGAAATGATGTTCAAACAAGGCAGATCCAATTCTACTTTCGATCAATCAAATGTACATTTTGTTGCTGAACTAATCACAACACATCATTTACACTTTATCTCTCAATGCCTCACATGCAGTAGTACATATATATTCTCACACTGTGTTCTTGGGTGTGTGTGTGGGGGCGGGGGGGGGGGGGGGGGGGGGGGAGGATGGTGATTCCTTCTGGCATCAGGAATCGGAGGCCAACTGGCCAACCTCTCACGCGAGAGACCGCTCAAGCCTAGAGAGACTGGAGAAGAGGGTCATCAGTCAAGTTAGTGAGTTTTAATGTCGTGTGACTTTGAAACCAGGAACTGTATATGTGTTAACCAATCGACTTCAACCAGGAAGTGTGTTTGTTATGTAATAGTTAGTTATGTAATAGCATCTGCTATATAGCAAGGAAAGCCCCCTTTTGCCACAATTATAAGGAAAGCAGCTGTGTTCTATATTATCAAGGAAAGTCCCGACGTAAACCACACCACACACATGCACGCACGCACCCCCCCCCCCCCCCCCACACCCCCACCCACCCACACACACACACCTACAGCAGGTGTTACAGACAGAGGATTAAAGTTCTCAGTTGAAAGCATCGAAGGTGACAACCTCCTCTGATCAGCGGGCCTACCTGTCCAGAACCTTTGACCACCTTGTTGCTTGTTGCACCTGACAGAACAGGTGATGCATGTTTTTTACAGGAACATGTCTCAACACAAGTGAAAGACTTTGTTTATTGTTACTTAACGTGTTGATTAACAGCTCATCTCCAGCTGAATAAATCATTTTCCAGGCTTGCTAAGGGTGGGGAGTCCTGGGAACTGTTGACAGCGTATCGACCGGCCTGCCAGGGCCTGTTAAACCCCTTGGCTAGACTTCCTGAAGACCAAAGCCTACGTCTCTTGCCTTTGCACAGGCAACAAACTTTCATCATTCCCTGCAGCTATTTATCCCATTCTGTCTTCATGTCACTTTTCATTTCTCGCTATTGTTGTTCTGACCGTCTCTATGTTGACCCCCCCCCCCCCCCCCCCCCCCAACCCCTCTCCACCATGTGAGATCCATGTGAGTCCTGTCAGGTCTGCAAGCGGTTTTTTCCTCCCGTTTTTTTTTCTTCTCTCCAAACATGTCAAGATTTCCCAGTTGTCTCTGGTTTCTTCTCTAACCACCGTGAAGAACATCAGAGTTCATGTTGCGGAGTTTCATCAAACATCAACTAAACTTAATCTAACCCTAATCCTACTAACCCAAACCCTACTAACACTAACCCTACTAACCCTAATCCTACTAACCCTACTAACCCTAACCCATACTAACCCTAACCCTACTAACCCAAACCCTACTAACCCTAACCCTACTAACCCTACTAACCCTAACCCTACTAACACTAACCCTACTAATCCTACTAACCCTACTAACCCTAACCCTACTAACACTAACCCTACTAACCCTAACCCTTCATCAAATCTTCTCTCTTCTACACTTCTTCTCCTCCTCGTCTTCCTCTTTGATGTTGTCATGTTTCTCTGTAGTGCTGAAGAGGAGGAAGAGGAGGAGGCTGTCTCAGGTGTTGGTTTTCATCCACATATGTGCGTGCGAGTCTGCGTGTGTGTGTGTGTGTGTGTGTGTGTGTGCGAGCATGTGTGTGTGAGGTGTGTGTGTGTGTGTGTGTGTGTGTGTGTGTGTGTGTGTGTGTGAGCGTGTGTGTGTGTGTGTGTGTGTGTGTGTGTGTATGTGTGGGCACGTGTGTGTGTATGTGTGTGCATGTGTGTGTATGTGTGTGTGCATGTGTGAGTGTGTGTGTGTGTAGTGTGTGTGTGTGTGTGTGTGTGTGTGTGTGTAGTGTGTGTGTGTGTGTGTGTGTGTAGTGTGTGTGTGTATAGTGTGTGTGTGTATGTGTGTATAGTGTGTGTCCATCATGTGTCATGGATGTTCCTAGCTTTCATGTTCTGTCTGGCTGAGTCTCTTGCTCTAGCAGTCAGACTTCTGAATCCTTCCTGCCCCTCCCAGTGAGTCTCTCCGAGGAAGGAGTCCTCACTCAGCCGGGCTCTGACACCGGCTCCTCAGCACCTCCTCCTGTATGGGCTCAGCTGGGCTCTGACACCAGTTCCACAGCACCATCTCCTGTATGGGCTCAGCTGGGCTCTGACACCAGTTCCTCAGCACCTCCACTCTGTATGGGCTCAGCTGGGCTCTGACACCAGTTCCTCAGCACCATCTCCTGTATGGGCTCAGCTGGGCTCTGACACCAGTTCCACAGCACCATCTCCTGTATGGGCTCAGCTGGGCTCTGACACCAGTTCCACAGCACCATCTCCTGTATGGGCTCAGCTGGGCTCTGACACCAGTTCCACAGCACCATCTCCTGTATGGGCTCAGCTGGGCTCTGACACCAGTTCCTCAGCACCTCCACTCTGTATGGGCTCAGCTGGGCTCTGACACCAGTTCCTCAGCACCTCCGCTCTGTATGGGCTCAGCTGGCTAACTGGCGGCCAGGGTGTGAACTAACAGGAGAAGACACCACAGCATGTAGACTTTGGTTGTCTCCAAGGCCTCCTCAGACTGATTCTTCCTGTAGAAGAATGATGTCCACGAGAATCAAAATGACTCTGAGCAAATCTCGTATTCGCTTCATGAATCGTTTTGTGCGTTCGCCAGTGATGTGTAGTCACAGCTTCAACGAGGCCATTTTGACAGTAGACCTGTATTCGATTACCATGGGAACCAATGGAATTTTTGATTACCATGGAAACCAATAGGATTCAGTTGCTGGGTTCCAGCCAGTGGCTGATGAAGACAAATGTGCAAACACATGTTGGCAGGATTGCTTTTTGTTTGAGCTTACGGTCGTCTACGCTTACAAGGGCGGAACCAGCGGTTGATTTATAGTTTGCTGTTGTCTCTGGACCACCACTGTCTGCCTGCCTCCCACTACTGTAATTACCATATGTGTCTATTAGAATAAGACCTCCATTCAGAATGTATCACCTCAGGAGGAGGTGGGGGAGAGGAGAGTTGAGGGGAGAGGATAGGAGAGATGGGGGGTGGGGGGGATGGGGGGTGGGAGGAGAGATGTTGAGAGGAGAGATGAGGGAGAGGAGAGGAGAGATGGGCAGAGGACAGGAGTGATGAGGGAGAGGAGAGATGGGGGAGAGTAGAGAAGGCGGAGAAGAGGAGAGGGGAGGTGGAGGAGGAGGAGGGCAGGAGAGAAGAGGGGAGACAAAAAGAGAAGAGAAGAAAACAGAACATAATAGTAACTCGAGTTGGAAATATCACTGTTATATTCTTCTCTATATATCTTCTATATATTTCTATAAATCTCACTTCTCTGTTATATTCACTTCTATATATTCTATATATATATATATATATATATATATATATATATATATATATATATATATATATATATATATATATATATATAGGGTCTCAGGTCTCTGTTATATTCTTGGTATTTGGTATTCAAACAGTAACCCACCACAGCCCCATAACAGAGAAGGAATGCCCTGTCCTCTTCACACGCCTTGCATGAATTGACAGGCAGATGAACTCCATCCCCAATTACTACACGGACAAGATCTTCCAAGTTGACCTTCTTTAATGTAGCAACTGGCAGTAGGGTAAAACTGACAGAAAGAAAAACATACCCAAATGGATGGCTCTGATGCTTAAACAGGTAAATAAGACTGCCCATCTTTTACCTTCAGCATGGCCACCCCTCGTACGGCGTGCAGAGATGGTCCAGGGTCCAAATACATCAACTCCAACATGCGTGAAAGGCGGTTCCATGCTGAGTCTATCAGGAGGTAAGTCAGCCATTTTCTGAACTTCACAAGTCCCCCTAAGCTTACGGCAGGTGATGCACTTGAAGATGAAACTGCTTACACACCTTTTGGCACCCACAATCCAGTAGCCAGCTGAGCGGACAGCGCCCTCAGTAAAATGGCGTCCTTGATGTTGTGAATCTGCATGGTAATGTTGCACAAGGAAGGATGTAACATGATGTCGTCCAGGAATGATTAGGGGCCTTTTCTCTTCATGTCCCAACTGTGATTCCTGTATACGTCCTCTGACTCTCAATAGGCCATCCTCATCAATGAATGGATCTAGCATCCTCAGAGGACTGTCCTTGGGGATATCTCTTTGGGTCCTGATGTATTCCATTTCTTCAGCATAAGCTTCCTGCTGCACAGATCTAATGATGACGTTTTTGCTCTGACTGAGTTCCTCCACTGTGTATGATGTCTCGCAATGATGCCATCCCTTGCAGTTCCCTGTAGAATCTTCTGAGGTCTTCTTGAAGGGGTTAGGGTTAGACAGATGGTCTGCTGCTTGTGACCTGCTGTTGGGAAGGCGAGGTCGTGGCTCTCTGAATGGCAGGGGAGCTACCCAGCTATTGTCCTCATCTTTATAGGCTCCCTGTTCCATAATCTTCAGAAAGAGTATATCCTCAATTGAAGGGCCCATCTTGTCATCATCTTTTGTCTGTTGAAAGACACCACATCCCAGGTGCTCTCCGTAGTCCTCACATGTGGGACCTTCCACATAGACAGCTGCAGGGAGTGTTGGTATAGTAGGTGCTCACAGTGGCCTGCTTGTGGACTTTTCCTAGACAGACGTTGCCAACAATTACGAATCCCAAGTCCAGGTTTCAGATAAATGGGCGTCATGTGGCCCATTTATCTGTTTCCATACTTTGTGGGTCCTTATGATGTCTCTGCCAAGCAGGATCATGATAGGAGCCTGAGGGTCAAGCTCTGGGATCTTTTGCGGCAGAGGTTTCAGATGTGCATGATGCAGTGCTGCTTTCGGTGTGGGGATTTCAGAGCGATTATTCGGAATCGCATTACACTCAATCAATGTTGGTTGAGAGAGGATAACCTGCCCGTCCATGGATTCCACATGAAAGCCTGCTGTCTCAACTACACCAGCACACGTCTTGAGGGAGTAAGGAGAGTTGTGGGCTTTGATGTTGAAAAGGTCAAAGAACTCAGACCTTACTAATGAGCAATTACTCTGATCGTCCAGTATCGCATATAACCAGATAGCCTTTTCCTGCTGGCCAGCTGGGTAGACTTTCACGAGACAAATCTTTGAGCACGATTTTTCGGTGAGGTCTCCCCCACAGACCTGTGTACAGCTTGAGGAAACAGTAGCTTCTTCAATATTGTTCCCTTCCTCCCCGCCATGCTCACGTGCAGGGGTTTGGGCCTCTGAGGACCAAGGAGCAGGTCCAGGGTGAAGGGCTGAGGTGTGACTCTGGCTTCCACATTCAGCACACTTTATGCTGCTGTCACAATTTTTGGCTAAATGTGCTGATGATGCACAGCATTTGTAGCAGATGCCATGTTGCCTTAAAAGGGCTTTCCTATTCTCGATGGACTTCTCCCTAAATCCATGGCATTTTTGGAGAGGGTGCGGTTTGTTGTGTAGAGGGCATTGCTAGGATGGCATTGATAGCAGGATCCACTTTACTCTTGCGTGTTGTGTCAGCCGAAGAAGAGGTGTAAGGAGACACTTCAGTCTTGTGGACTGAGATTGGAGGCCTCTGACTGCTGAACTTAGTAGCTGACTTTCCCATCACTGGAGGATCAGTACTGCCTGGAATGAGGGAGAAGCTAGGATCACTTCGCATCTTGAGCTTGCTGGCAAACAAAATCCACGAAGTAGGCAAATGGTGGGAAAGGAACATTGAACTGTTCCTTGAACTTAGAACCGTGCGAGAGCCATCTCTCCTGCAAATTATAAGGCAGCTTATGCACAATGGGGTTGATACCACGGGCTGTGTCTAAGTAGGTGAGTCCCGGCAGGTCCCCATCAGATTTAGCGGCTTCAAGCTCCATTAACAAGTCACCTAGCTCTCTTAACTTCCTGTGGTCCCTGTTAGAGATCTTAGGGAAGCTATCCAATCTCTTGAACAGCGAATTCTCAATGACCTCTGGCAATCCATAACACTCGTCAAGTCTGTCCCAAACCATTTTGAGCCCTCTCTGTGGGTGATGGACATGCACAGCTCTTATCTTTCTCGCATGTTCAGCTGACTCGGTACCTAGCCACTTCACCAAGAGGTCCATCTCTTCACTGTCTGTAAGGTTTAGACCTCGTATGGCATTCAGGAATGATGCTTTCCAAGCCCTGTAACTCTCAGGATGATCACTGAACTGCAGAAGCCCTGAGGACACAAGTTTGCATCTTGCAAAAAACCTGACAAAGTCCAACATGCTCTGACTGTCAGCAGGATTAGCCTGTCGAGCCTCTGCATACTGATGAGCTTGAAGATGATTTCTGTCATTTAATACCTCTGTGTGACTTATGCAATCCATGGCTCCCCTCAAACTCCACACTTTCTGGGGCTTTCTACCTGAAGGGTGTGACATGTGAGCGTCAGTGTGCCCTACCTGACTTCCAACCACTGAAATACGCTCTTGAGGATGACGGTCATGACTGGGTTTATCATCCTGAATGTGACACTGCACAGTAGCTTTGGGTGCACACTGTACAACAGTGGCTGGTTGACTAACACTGTCAGTAGAGACTCCTTCTAATGCAGGTGTTGACTCATAGGTAGCATGCTTTGCCTGCTCTTCCACATACTCTTTTGTGCGCTCTGCTGGATCATGGGTTTGAAGATCAATTTTGGAGCTGAGGTCCTCATTTTGCTCTTCCATGGCTGCCTCTAAAGCTTCAGCTTTAGCTACGGCAGCTACAGCTCTTTTCTCCAGTTGAAGAGCATCAAGTGATACCTCTAAACGTATCTTCCCCACCTTTAATGATGCCTCGAAGTGTGCTTGTTCCATTTTGATTTGGCATTCCTTCCATTCTGCAAATGCTGCCTCTGCTTAGCGGCTTGGGCTTCAGCACGAGCTAAAGCTGCGGCTGCACTGGTGGAGGAGCCATGTGATCGTTTGGATGACAATGAACCTGAGGCATGAGACCTTGTCCGTAATGACTGAGATCCTGATGATTTTTTGTCCGACATTTTGGAATGAGACTTGCCTTCATATTCTGTGTCGTGGCACTCTGTTCCTCGCAGTTCGGTCCGCCAGAAAGCGTCATTTTACTGTCCTGTCCTCTTCACATGCCTTGCATGAATTGACAAGCAGATGAACTCTACCCCCCACTACACAGGACAAGATGTTCCAAGTTGACCTTCTTTAATGTAGCAACTGGCAGTAGGGTAAAACTCAAAAGTGTCCAAAATCCGATTATAGTAAGTGCAAGGTAAGTATTAAATATACCACAAATGATACTAAATAATACACAAGATATACAAATAAGTTCCAAATGTAACATAAAGATAGGCTACTGGTTAGCATGATGTTGCTACATACAATGTACCTCATGCACATTTCCTCACTACAACCTAGCCAGAACCTGTGGCCAACATGAATACACCATCTGTATTTTGATCTGCACACAAACCGTTCAAATATCTCTGATTTGTGAAAATATGCATATACTTCAATAAATGATAAACCCAAAGATTACTTTTACATACTGACGATGCTTTCAAAGACCTGAAGCACAAGGATAGAGAAGAGAGAACAGCACTTCATACGTTGTGATAAAGGTCAGAAGGGAGTACAGTAAAAGGTTAGAGGGCCTTATCAACCTTCCTTTACAACTCTATTGTGTTAAACCAAGAGGATATAAGTGTAGCCTTATCTGGGGAATTCAATCTCAAAAAGTGATGTGAAGGAATTAAGTGTGTTAATAGCATAATTCCTGTTATTAATGTGTATATGAATAATGTTAATATTTGTGTATATGGTAAATGGTAAATGGATTGCATTTATATAGCGCTTTTTAGAACCTATGGCCACTCAAAACGCTTTACAATTATTGCCTCACATTCAACCATTCATACACACATTCATACTCGACAACGGCAGGTCAGCCATGCAAGGCGATATTCAGGAACATAAGCGGCTTGTTAGGACAGAACAGAGCTCATCACACAGGCTTAACCACAAAGTGTATTGACTTGATAACATACTTTATAATGAAGTGCATTGGTTTATTAGGATTTGTGTTAGAGTCAGACTTGAATTCATTAGCCTATAATTTGGTGCATCAACGACTGGCATTTATTCAGTGTGACCATGAAGTAGAAAAAATCATGGTCAACTAGGTATAACGAAGGTTACACAAATCATTTAGAAACCTGTATAAATCAGCTTACACAAATATCTAAATGCACTAAATGCAAACAACAACAGACATAGTAGCAGAGCAATGTATCAGACAAAACTAAAATCAAAAGGGTCAAAGGTCAGGGAGACAGGGCAGTGGAGACAGGGGGACTGGGAGACAGGACAGTGGAGACATGGAGACAGGACAGTGGAGACATGGAGACAGGGCAGTGGAGACAGGACAGTGGAGACAGGGAGACAGGACAGTGGAGACAGGGAGACAGGGCAGTGGAGACAGGGAGACGGGGCAGTGGAGACAGGGAGACAGGACAGTGGAGACATGCAAACAGGGCAGTGGAGACAGGACAGTGGAGACAGGGAGATTGGGCAGTGGAGACAGGAAGACAGGACAGTGGAGACAGGGAGACAGGACAGTGGAGACAGGAAGACAGAACAGTGGAGACAGGGAGACAGGACAGTGGAGAGAGGGAGACAGGACAGTGGAGGCAGGGAGATAGGACAGTGGAGACAGGGAGACAGGACAGTGGAGGCAGGGAGATAGGACAGTGGAGACAGGGAGATAGGAGAGTGTAGACAGGGAGACAGGACAGTGTAGACAGGGAGACAGGACAGAGCCACTGTCCACTTTATGAGAAGAACAGTGGCCTCAATTGATCTCTATGACTACAAGCTCCTGTGGTTCGGCTTGAATTTGTGAGCCATTGATTTCGGCGGCTTATTAAAGGTCTGAGTAGCTTACAATACAGAGGGATGTGGAAGCGGGATTACAAGGAAATAGATTATTGATCGGGTCAAGAAGCCAGGGTTAGAGAGGATTTGTGGTACAGGGAGAAGAAACTGTTCAATTGAAAGATTTTGTGAACTTACAATGCGCTGCTATTTTAGCCAGACAAAATACTTTACTGCTGCTATAGTGTTGGATAAATTATTAGCTACATTAAACTGTAGCTTAGGGAATTGTAAGGTGTGTGTGTATGTGTGTGTGTGTGTGTGTATGTGTATGTGTGAAAAAACTGCACTAGCTTTCAGACAATGCTATTAAACAGTATACTTTATAGAATATAAAACTATACTACAAAAAGCTGAGCAATTTCAATACAGTTAAGTAAATCAAAATGCTAACCGAGTCATAAATTGTGCAAAATAATAAAAAGTGACCAATAACAATAAATAAAGCAGTAAAACAAGACAAGTCTATGCAAATACAGCAGAAAATTATTTTAAAATACAAGTCCTAAAAATTAGAAAATAAGAGTATTCCATGAAGGCCATAGCAACTACTGCCAGTCCTAATAATAATAATAATAATAATAATAATAACAACAATAATAATAACAATAATAATATACAATATACAATATATATATATATATATATATAAATATAATAGTGTCCTGTGGTGAAGAGGAGGAGAATGCATTTACTGCATTGCTGTACTCATCTGTGTCCAAAGTACATTTTCTCTGCAATCAACTCACCAACTGGTGGTGCTCAAAATGTGACAGTCCTCCTGTCTGTCCTCCTCCAATGGCCACTTGTTTGAAGTGGAGAAGGAAGGAGATGACTGTGGCATTGTCAACGTACTAAAGAACATTTTGTGACATGGTCTCAGTAGTGTTGAATGAAGTAGAAAACCGGCCCATGTTTTCTACTGTCCTGCAGCACTGGGATGGAGAGCTCGTTGAAACATCACAGTCCACCTCTTGAAGATAATTCACTGTTGTCTGTCTGCATGGAGAGCCGACTTCTTCTGCAGGTCGGTGGCAAGTGCTGAAGTAGTGGCCTTACTTTGCAGTGGTCTAGCGGTTGTGGATCTGACCAACCCCTTGCCTTCATGTAAATAAACACTCAGTCCTTCCAACAGCTTGAATCTACACTTAGTGAGCTTGTTGTCCTTCATAAGTTAAACAAAATTACAGTGCAGCCGGGGTAATGGCATAGCTGGAGACCATGTTCTTGTGGACCGGGACACAATGCATCATGGGCGTTGCGGTATCGTGGCAACGATACCAACATATAAAATAACCACAACCTCCTTCCTCAAAGATAAAACATGAGACTCCTGTCTCTCCTGCTTCAGACCATCGCAGACCAGCGGACGCGGGATGTGTCGCCACCTGGTGGTGGACCAGCAGGAGACACCATGGAGGGTGGTACCGGGGTCCACTAGGTGGCGGTGTGGTCCTCTGGGTCTGTGGGCCGTCTGGGTCCACTAGGTGGCGGTGTGGTCCTCTGGTTCTGTGGTCCATCTGGGTCCACTAGATGGCGGTGTGGTCCTCTGGTTCTGCGGTCCTTCTGGGTCCACTAGGTGGCGGTGTGGTCCTCTGGTTCTGTGGTCCGTCTGGGTCCACTAGATGGCGGTGTGGTCCTCTGGTTCCGTGGTCCGTCTGGGTCCACTAGGTGGCGGTGTGGTCCTCTGGTTCTGCGGTTCGTCTGGGTCCACTAGGTGGCGGTGTGGTCCTCAGGTTCTGCGGTTCGTCTGGGTCCACTAGGTGAGAGGAAGAGCGGCGTGTCGGTCCGCAGCAGCAGCACTGAGCTCTGCAGAGAAACAGAGAAGCGTCTCCTGGTGCTGGACGGTGGAGCCGTGGAGACAGTGAGCTAAATAACATAGAGATAAATAACAGAGATAAATAACATAGAGATAAATAACAGAGATAAATAACATAGAGATAAACAACATAGAGATAAACAGCATAGAAATAAATACCATAGAGATAAACAGCATAGAGATAAATAACATAAACAACATAGAGATAAATACCATAGAGATAAACAGCATAGAGATAAACAACAGAGGTAAACAGCATAGAGATAAATAACAGAGATAAACAGCATAGAGATAAACAATATAGAGCTAAATAACATAGAGATAAACAGCATAGAGATAAATAATATAAAGATAAATAACAGAGATAAACAACAGAGCTAAATAACATACAAATAAACAATATAGAAATAAACAGCATAGAGCTAAATAACATAGAGATAAACAGCATAGAGATAAACAGCGTGGAGCTAAATGACAGAGCTAAACAACATAGAGCTAAATAACAGAGCTAAATAACATAGAGCTAACATAGAGCTAAATAACAGAGCTAAGCAACATAGAAGCTGACTGTCATCCATAATGTCTTCGTGGAAAGGATCTGGACTCTCTGTTTTGGCCTTCATTCCCGTACTTTTTCTTCTGGAGGCCGTAGTTTTCGCTGAGTCCAAGGTATGTCCAATCTAACAGAAGTGTCTGTTACATATTTAATTAATACAGGGCTATTATATATTACATTAATACAGGGCTATTATATATTTCATTAATACAGGGCTATTATATATTTAATTAATACAGTAACACTAACCCATCTGCAGAACTTCGAGGATGTCCGCTGCAAATGTATCTGCCCACCATACAGAAACATGACTGGCCACATCTTCAAGAGAAATGTCTCTCAGAAAGATTGGTAAGAGGTCATTATCTCACCTCTCTCTCACCATATGTTGTCGCTTGTTCGCATAATGCAGCACATGATGATTGCATGACTTTTGTCAGTAACTGCCTCCATGTGGTGGAGCCCATGCCGGTGCCCGGTCACGACGTGGAGGCCTACTGTCTGCTGTGCGAGTGCAAGTATGAGGAGCGCAGCAGTAACACCATCAAGGTACACAACATCTCACCACTCATGTTGAGCTGTGGTTTTGTCCTCGAAGTTCCAGTTGAAAGGAGAGCACTCTGTGTGTGCAGGTCACCATCATCATCTACCTGTGTGTGGTGGGCGCCCTGCTGCTCTACATGCTCTTCCTGCTGCTCCTCGATCCGCTCATCCGGAAACGCGACCGCTACACCCAGAGGTTACAGGACCAGGAGGAGGAGGCGGAGGTAGCGACACCAAGCACACTGATGGATGTGTGTGTGAGTGTGTGTGTATGTCCATGTGTGTGTGTGTGTGTTCAGGAGCTGCCTTCCACAGGCGGACAGGAGGGTTTACTAACTAAGAGTTAACCAGTACAGAGGGACAGGAGGGTTTACTAACTAAGAGTTAACCGGTACAGGCGGACAGGAGGGTTTACTAACCAAGAGTTAACCGGTACAGGCGGACAGGAGAGTTTACTAACTAAGAGTTAACCGGTACAGGTGGACAGGAGGGTTTACTAACCAAGAGTTAACCGGTACCGGCGGACAGGAGGGTTTACTAACTAAGAGTTAACCGGTACAGGTGGACAGGAGGGTTTACTAACCAAGAGTTAACCGGTACCGGCGGACAGGAGGGTTTACTAACCAAGAGTTAACTGTTACAGGCGGACAGGAGGGTTTACTAACTAAGAGTTAACCAGTACAGGCAGACTGGAGGGTTTACTAACTAAGAGTTAACCGGTACCGGCGGACAGGAGGGTTTACTAACTAAGAGTTAACCGGTACAAGCGGACAGAAGGGTTTACTAACTAAGAGTTAACCGGTACAGGCGGACAGGAGGGTTTACTAACTAAGAGTTAACCGGTACAGGCGGACAGGAGGGTTTACTAACTAAGAGTTAACTGGTACAGGCGGACAGGAGGGTTTACTAACTAAGAGTTAACCGTTACAGGCAGACAGGAGGGTTTACTAACTAAGAGTTAACCAGTACAGGCGGACAGGAGGGTTTACTAACTAAGAGTTAACCAGTACAGGCAGACAGGAGGGTTTACTAACTAAGAGTTAACCGGTACAGGTGGACAGGAGGGTTTACTAACTAAGAGTTAACCGGTACCGGCGGACAGGAGGGTTTACTAACTAAGAGTTAACCGGTACAGGCGGACAGGAGGGTTTACTAACTAAGAGTTAACCGGTACAGGCGGACAGGAGGGTTTACTAACTAAGAGTTAACCAGTACAGGCGGACAGGAGGATTTACTAACTAAGAGTTAACCGGTACAGGCAGACTGGAGGGTTTACTAACTAAGAGTTAACCGGTACCGGCGGACAGGAGGGTTTACTAACTAAGAGTTAACCGGTACCGGCGGACAGGAGGGTTTACTAACTAAGAGTTAACCGGTACAGGCGGACAGGAGGGTTTACTAACCAAGAGTTAATTGGTACAGGCGGACAGGAGGGTTTACTAACTAAGAGTTAACCGGTACAGGCGGACAGGAGGGTTTACTAACTAAGAGTTAAGCGTTACAGGCGGACAGGAGGGTTTACTAACTAAGAGTTAACCGGTACAGGCGGACAGGAGGGTTTACTAACTAAGAGTTAACCGGTACAGGCGGACAGGAGGGTTTACTAACTAAGAGTTAACCGGTACAGATGGACAGGAGGGTTTACTAACTAAGAGTTAACCGGTACAGGCGGACAGGATGGTTTACTAACTAAGAGTTAACCGGTACAGGCGGACAGGAGGGTTAACTAACTAAGAGTTAACCGGTACAGACGGACAGGAGGGTTTACTAACTAAGAGTTAACCGGTACAGGCGGACAGGAGGGTTTACTAACTAAGAGTTAACCAGTACAGGCAGACTGGAGGGTTTACTAACTAAGAGTTAACTGGTACAAGCGGACAGGAGGGTTTACTAACTAAGAGTTAACCGGTACCGGCGGACAGGAGGGTTTACTAACCAAGAGTTAACCGGTACAGGCGGACAGGAGGGTTTACTAACTAAGAGTTAACCGGTACAGGCGGACAGGAGGGTTTACTAACTAAGAGTTAACCGGTACAGGCGGACGGGAGGGTTTACTAACTAAGGGTTAACCGGTACAGACGGACAGGAGGGTTTACTAACTAAGAGTTAACCGGTACAGGCGGACAGGAGGGTTTACTAACTAAGAGTTAACCGTTACAGGCGGACAGGAGGGTTTACTAACTAAGAGTTAACCGGTACCTCCGCAGGCAGACAGGAGGGTTTATTAACTAAGAGTTAACCGGTACCTCCGCAGGCAGACAGGAGGGTTTACTAACTAAGAGTTAACCGGTACAGGCGGACTGGAGGGTTTACTAACTAAGAGTTAACCGGTACAGGTGGACAGGAGGGTTTACTAACTAAGAGTTAACTGGTACAGGCAGACAGGAGGGTTTACTAACTAAGAGTTAACCGGTACCGGCGGACAGGAGGGTTTACTAACCAAGAGTTAACCGGTACAGGCGGACAGGAGGGTTTACTAACTAAGAGTTAACCGGTACCGGCGGACAGGAGGGTTCACTAACTAAGAGTTAACCGGTACCGGCGGACAGGAGGGTTTACTAACTAAGAGTTAACTGGTACCTCCGCAGGCGGACAGGAGGGTTTACTAACTAAGAGTTAACCGGTACCTCCGCAGGTGGACAGGAGGGTTTACTAACCAAGAGTTAACCAGTACAGGCGGACAGGAGGGTTTACTAACTAAGAGTTAACCGGTACAGGCGGACAGTAGGGTTAACTAACTAAGAGTTAACCGGTACCTCCGCAGGCGGACAGGAGGGTTTACTAACTAGTTAACCGGTACAGGTGGACAGGAGGGTTTACTAACTAGTTAACCGGTACCTCCGCAGGCGGACAGGAGCGGCAGCACCATGTTGGAGCGCGTGGAAGGGGCCCAGCAGCGCTGGAAGAAGCAGGTCCAGGAACAGCGCAAGACTGTGTTTGACCGCCACAAGATGCTTAGTTAGGTACCTCAGAGCAGGTAACCACACCTGGTAGTCACCAGCTTGATAAAACTAATAATACTGATCATACTCCTCGTTCTAGTCCGCCGCTCCTTCTAAGTTTTAGACAAAGAGAAGCATTAATGTGAGTTTCTATGTTAGCTGACATTCATGTCATATGGCAATTACTGCAATAACACAGTGAGGAAACAGATTTACATTTACATTGTTTAAAAAAAAACATGTACAATCCAATGTTAGTCAAAGGAAACATATACAAAGTTGAGTTTTATTTGCACAGTACATGATTACTATAAATATAATAAACTATAATACATATATAGATATTTATATATATACTAATATACATTTTATAGAACACAGGTTTTCTATGTTAGCTTCAGAAACCTTGAACAAAAATATTCCTTGTAACCATTAAATTAAATAATTTAACAATATATTAGGTAAGTAACAACTTCCAGCACATTTAGCTTTATTATTTTTGTTCAACTGAAGAACTGCACTATGAAAATGTCTGTAAGATGATCTGTAATAAAATATACCACAGTCAGTGAAAACTATTGGTGTGCACAACACAACAGATAGTGTCAGATGAAATATTCTATTTTGAAAAGGAAAACAGAAAATCGCCCGATAATATGAATCAACCCCTGTCATATTTTTAAGGATTGGCATGTGGCCGTGGTACAAGCGGGGTAATCCACTCCGAGGTGTGCGGTTATTGAAAAATAATGCCTAACCCTAATAATGCCCCTGCAAAGTGCCCCGTGTCGTGCACTATTAGCCCCCGCGTCATGCACTATTTTTGGATAACAGCACACATAGTCAAGGATTATCCCTTACATATTACATTACATATTTCCTGCCATGTTATGTCTCTGATTTAGGTAATAGCACCTTACAATGCAGCACTCTCTGTTCAAGATGGCCTGTGTAGTGTGTTTATTGGACATTTTTTATATGATTTTTATATGTTATATCCCTCACAAATGTGTGTTTTCTAGCTTGTCTAGAAGTTGATCTTAGAGCTGCAACGCTTTGGGGCGTGTGCGGTCCGTGTGCGGTCCGTGTGCGGTCCGTGTTCGGTCCGTGTGCGTGTGTGTGTGCCATTATGTCAGTGCACTCGCTCTAGTAGTATGACACTACTGACACCATACAGTATGGCGTCAGTAGTGTCATACTACTGAAACTGAAATGTACTGTAACTGTAACTGTACTGTATCACACAGTCATAATTCTAAGTTATGTAACTATTTATTTATATTGTTTTGTGTCCGTTCCGTACAAGAATTTGCACATCATTTAAATATAATTTATTATTAATTATAATGTTTGAAAATGTATTTGTCACAAGTTTTATTTTATTTAAGTGTTCTGTTGTCATGTCTATACATTCTGAAAATAAAAAAGGTAGTTGAGATTTTTCGTTTGATTATTATTACTGAAGTACACATATGTACACATATGTTATAATGTATATTTAATAACATAGCATATGTTGTTCAGTACTAAAACGATGGTATTCTAACTTATAGAAATATGCAAGAGTGGCTATGACATTGAAAACAGGAGGAGGGGTAATGGTGGGTTTTTAACCCGCATGAAAAGATCGCACACAAAATCCTAACCCTAACCCTTTTACCCAAACCCTTTTACCTAACCCTAACCCTAACCCTAACCCTTTTACCTAACCCTAAACCTTACCTAACCCTAAGCCTTACCTAACCCTAATCCTTACCTAACCTAACCTCCTAGTACACCAACCTCTCTCTCTCTCCCACAGCACCTAGTACACCAACTTCTCTCTCTCTCTCTCTCTCTCTCTCTCTCTCTCTCTCTCTCTCTCGCTCTCTCTCTAGCTCTCTCTCCCACAGCTCCTAGTTCAGGGTGTGAGACCAGCGGCCACAGCTGAGATGACTACACCCAGGGTGGGGTTGGGTGGATGGTGGGGGGGGGGCGTGTGCGTGTGCTTCTACTCCTACCCCAATCAACCCCACCCACCCCTCCCCAGGTTCATCTCCCCTTCTGCCTCAACTCCCCACCCAGCCATCCCCAAGCATGGCCAGTCGGTGGCCTGTCGTCTATATTTAGTCTATATTTAGTCTATATTTAAACAGTAGTGGGGCCAACTGCTCCTCCAGCAGCTCTGGGTGACCCTATCATTTTTCCCTGCCCTGTGGACTTTTGAGTCAGACACCCAGGCCAGGAGCAGAGGCCTGCGTGAAGGGTGAGGGCGTGAGGGTGTCCACTGTCCGGGGGGAGCGCTTTGAGTCAGACACCCAGGCCAGGAGCAGAGGCCTGCGGCGGTGAGGGTCAGAGTGAGGGGGGTACACTATCCGGGGGGAGCGGCGGGAGCAGAGGATTGCACACAGGGAAACCGGGGATTTTGGAGTATCTCGGCGGTGGAATACGTTTGTGGAATACGCCCGGGTTTAGAAGAAGACTCGTTTCACCCAGGACAAAGACTAGGGAGACGTCGTCCCCTCGCTCGGCTTCGAGATGGCGGCCAACAGCGAGGCGGCCAAGCCGGTGATCATGAACGAGGAAGAGTTGAAGAGGAAGCAGCGGGAGAAGCTGAAGAAGCTGCAGGCCACGGGGGGAAACCCTCGGCCCGCCAGGACCCTCTTCCTCTTCTCCCTGAAAAACCCCTTCCGCAAGGCCTGCATCAACATCGTGGAGTGGAAGTATCCTTCATACTGTGACCTGCGTTCACACCAAAGCCATCTAGAATAACTGGACACAGTGGGGAACACGTTTCGACACCATCAATCCCGACTATCCTACTGTGTCTCTCCTAGTTCAATACTTTGTGTTAATTGTATAGGATGTTTTTTAACAGACGTAACCTGCATATTCAACATTTAAACCTGACTGAATGGCGTGACTGAATTGACTGAATTAATCTTATGGGAATGAAGTGTACACAAGGCAGAGATGTGACGGCTGTTGTTTAAGCTCTGTGCTAAGATAACCATCACCTAACCCTAACCCAATGTGTGTAGGCCCTGCCTTCAGTGCTAAGACCTTTGTTATTTATCTGGTTGGCCTGTGCCAACCCCAGGAATGTCACTCACAGCCTTCTCGCTGCAGGGAGCTCTTGTTTAGCCACATGCTATTTACAGACTCAAACTATTCAATAGGATATTGATGATACTTAATTCATTGATAAGTGACCTGGTGGGCAGACATCCTCCGACATTATGTTCCTATTCTGACTTTAGTTAAAAACACATAGCACTGCGTCGCTGCATCTTGAATAGATCATCATAGATCATCGTCCTTCCTATATTGTTTTAAAAGTGTGTGAGTCAGTGTGAAAGAACCCTCAGTGTAGCCATAGTCACACTAGCTGTATATAGTATGGGATGGAGGATGAGAGATGGGGGATTCACTAAAGTAAGAATAGTGTCGAGTAAAAATGGTGTGGTAGTGTTGGTGGTTTCCATAATCCAGGTTCAGGGTCGTCAGAACAGAGCAATGCTCCAGGAATAAAATAAAACAACAAAGAGAGGAGAACATGTCTCCATACGTCTTAGTTTCTTTATTATAATAACTCCCGCCTCCCAAAATGACAGCAGTTTTAGAATAAATTACAGATTGAATCAGCGGCAAGTTTAAAGTTAGCAATGAGTTGCGTATGTTTCAACGGTCTGGACGTATTCTTAGGATGTGCAGCTGTCTTGGGGCATCAGGGAGATCATGCTGAGTTAGCAGGGGGATTCTGTTACAGTGCCCTCTAGAGACGGGAATGGGACAGCACAAGGCAGGATTACACATAAAGTTAGGATCTGGCATATTGACAAGCAGCCTCTTGTTAGCCTTTCAGAGCACATCAAGATGCATATATATATATATATATATATATATATATATATATATATATATATATATATTAAGGAGGATTCATTCAGAGAACCCCTGTCAGTTTTCTAGTGAAATATTTATCTCACATTAACCCTTTTTAACATGACACATAATGTGTTATGTGTGCTAAAACATTCATTATGTTAAAAGATCCAAACTAAGGTCGTACTTCTATGTGTGTGTGTGTGTGTGTGTGTGTGTGTGTGTGCTCTATTCCTATGCATGCATGTGTGTGTGTAGTTATTATTATCCTGAGCTTCACTCTCCAGAACCTTTGAGATCATCATCCTGTTGACCATCTTCGCTAACTGTATAGCACTAGCCGTGTTCCTGCCGATGCCTGAGGAGGACAGCAACTTCACCAACGAAAGTCTGGTTAGTTAGTTAGAATTAGTTAGTTAATGAATTAGTTAGTTAGTTAGTGAATTAGTTAGATATAGTTAGTTTGTTATAGTTAGGTTTATTGTCCCCGGGGCGAAATTCTTTTTCACACAACTGTACATTACAAGAAGAACCAACAATACACTTTACACACATCATCACGCAACAATAACAGACAGTAACAATACATAACGTATAACAGACAGTAACAATACATAACGTATAACAGACAGTAACAATACATAAAGTATAACAGACAGTAACAATACATAACGTATAACAGACAGTAACAATACATAAAGTATAACAGACAGTAACAATACATAACGTATAACAGACAGTAACAATACATAACGTATAACAGACAGTAACAATACATAAAGTATAACAGACAGTAACAATACATAACGTATAACAGACAGTAACAATACATAAAGTATAACAGACAGTAACAATACATAACGTATAACAGACAGTAACAATACATAAAGTATAACAGACAGTAACAATACATAAAGTATAACAGACAGTAACAATACATAACGTATAACAGACAGTAACAATACATAAAGTATAACAGACAGTAACAATACATAACGTATAACAGACAGTAACAATACATAAAGTATAACAGACAGTAACAATACATAAAGTATAACAGACAGTAACAATACATAACGTATAACAGACAGTAACAATACATAAAGTATAACAGACAGTAACAATACATAAAGTATAACAGACAGTAACAATACATAACGTATAACAGACAGTAACAATACATAAAGTATAACAGACAGTAACAATACATAAAGTATAACAGACAGTAACAATACATAAAGTATAACAGACAGTAACAATACATAAAGTATAACAGACAGTAACAATACATAAAGTATAACAGACAGTAGTATCTCCACATTGTTTCAGCGCTGGGCCAGCGCTGGAGAAGGTCTGGCTACTCACTATCATTCTGGTATTGGGGAAAAAAACACACTGCTAAGCCAGACAATAACACAATAACAGACAATAACAATCTATAAAGTAGAACAGACAGTAACAATACATGAAGTATAACAGACAGTAACAATACATAATGTATTGAAATTTAGGGTGCTATGGCTTGGGTGTTTAGGGTGCTATGGGTTGGGTGTTTAGGGTGCTATGGCTGGGTGTTTAGGGTGCTATGGCTGGGTGTTTAGGGTGCTATGGCTGGGTGTTTAGGGTGCTATGGTTTGGGTGTTTAGGGTGCTATGGTTTGGGTGTTTAGGGTGCTATGGTTCGGGTGTTTATGGTGCTATGGCTTGGGTGTTTAGGGTGCTATGGCTGGGTGTTTAGGGTGCTATGGCTGGGTGTTTAGGGTGCTATGGCTGGGTATTTAGGGTGCTATGGTTCGGGTGTTTAGGGTGCTATGGCTGGGTGTTTAGGGTGCTATGGCTGGGTGTTTAGGGTGCTATGGCTTGGGTGTTTAGGGTGCTATGGCTGGGTGTTTGGGTGCTATGGTTCGGGTGTTTAGGGTGCTATGGCTGGGTGTTTAGGGTGCTATGGCTGGGTGTTTAGGGTGCTATGGCTTGGGTGTTTAGGGTGCTATGGCTGGGTATTTAGGGTGCTATGGCTGGGTGTTTGGGTGCTATGGTTCGGGTGTTTAGGGTGCTATGGCTGGGTGTTTAGGGTGCTATGGTTTGGGTGTTTAGGGTGCTATGGCTGGGTGTTTAGGGTGCTATGGTTTGGGTGTTTAGGGTGCTATGGCTGGGTGTGTAGGGTGCTATGGTTTGGGTGTTTAGGGTGCTATGGCTGGGTGTTTAGGGTGCTATGGCTGGGTGTTTAGGGTTCTATGGTTCTGGTGTTTAGGATGCTATGGCTGGGTGTTTAGGGTGCTATGGTTTGGGTGTTTAGGATGCTATGGCTGGGTGTTTAGGGTGCTATGGTTTGGGTGTTTAGGGTGCTATGGCTGGGTGTTTAGGATGCTATGGCTGGGTGTTTAGGGTGCTATGGTTTGGGTGTTTAGGGTGCTATGGTTTGGGTGTTTAGGGTGCTATGGCTGGGTGTTTAGGGTGCTATGGTTTGGGTGTTTAGGGTGCTATGGCTGGGTGTTTAGGATGCTATGGCTGGGTGTTTAGGGTGCTATGGTTTGGGTGTTTAGGGTGCTATGGTTCTGGTGTTTAGGGTGCTATGGTTTGGGTGTTTAGGGTTCTATGGTTCTGGTGTTTAGGGTGCTATGGCTGGGTGTTTAGGGTACTATGGCTGGGTGTTTAGGGTGCTATGGTTCGGGTGTTTAGGGTGCTATGGCTGCAGGTATCAGCCCTTCTGCACATCAGTATTGGTTGTGCATGTAAGTTTGACCCGGTTTGTGATGTGGTAACACACACACACACACAAACTTATGTATGCCCGCACACACACACACACACACACACACACACACACACACACACACACACACACAGAAGGTTCTACATTTTTCGTACTGATCTCTGAGAGGTTTGACATGGTGATTTAATGTAGACTTAACAATATATCGGATTACATGTAGTGATAATAGTAGTAGGATTCTCTTTGAGTCTAGTTATTATTGTTCTGTAGCATTACTCATCCTGAATAGCAGACAGGTAGCTGAACTATTCATCAATCTGACTTGTTTAGCTTATTTTAAATAGCAACGTCAAACTATCCAGAGTATACAGTAAGTCATCAGCTGGTCTACAAGAGTCTGTTGACATCTCTGTACTACTTACCCTCCTTCACTCCTGACCTACCTTCGTAACTTGTGTCTGGTCCTCAGGAAGCCATGTTGTTAAATGTTAAAACATGTTAAAAACATGAAAAGGAACATTCTCAGGGTCTGTTGTTGGCTAAACATACATTTTAACACGTGTTTTAAATTATATATTTTTTATTTTAAAACAAAAATACAAATGTGTAATGAAAAACAAATTCTCCAACTCAAAACGTTTTTTCGGAAAACAACCTCTTGCTTTTAATATACTGTCATTTCAAAAACTCCCATCATTCTCTGGAAAAAATAATTTGTGTATTGATTGTACAGTAGGAAGTGAGTTTTAATGCCTTTAGATGGAAACTATCTGAGTAACAGGTTAGGTGCTCAGTGTTTTAAAATTAGATGTTGATGGTGTGTGTGAGCTCATCACAGGCATTAAATAACACATACATCATGGGATGCATCTGTCCATGTGTTATGCAGACTGACACAAGTGTAATGCACAAACAGTATAATTTAGTATTAATTAAGGTGGATGCTTTTACAGTCTGTGACCCTCATTTTGAGGTGTGACCTTCAGCATCTGTGCTAATATAAAACATCCCTGGTGAAACGCCACCTGCCCCACACCTGTTCCTACTCTGTAGGGTTATGGTTAGTTAGTAAAGCCCAGGGGGCTCAATGCCAGCCAACTGAAAACATATCTGAAGAACCCATGTTGTTATGGGTCCATATTTTCCATCCCCAAAATCGCTTTTCACTTAGAAACTTTTAAATTAATTATAAGCTAACTCTTAGTTTCTTCTTAGCCACTTTTTAGCTACCTTTTATCTAACTCTTAGCTACTTCTGAGCTACCGCTTAGCTACTTCTTAGGACACTAGCATGTCATTCCAGAGACAGGAGGTGTAAGTGGAGCTGGTTGGACAGAGTTATAAAGGTTCAGCCTCCCAGCTGACAGAAGTAGGTCAGCTAGCCAACATCATTAACCAGTGGTGTGACTCTAAAACTGGACTCTACCCTAACCCTAACCCTAACCCTGTCACTGTGACTCTAAAGCTGGACTCTACCCTAACCCTGTCACTGTGACTCTAAAGCTGGACTCTACCCTAACCCTAACCCTGTCACTGTGACTCTAAAGCTGGACTCTACCCTAACCCTAACCCTGTCACTGTGACTCTGAAGCTGGACTCTACCCTAACCCTGTCACTGTGACTCTAAAGCTGGACTCTACCCTAACCCTGTCACTGTGACTCTGAAGCTGGACTCTACCCTAACCCTAACCCTGTCACTGTGACTCTAAAGTTGGAGTCTACCCTAACCCTGTCACTGTGAATCTCAAGCTGGACTCTACCCTAACCCTAACCCTGTCACTGTGAATCTAAAGCTGGACTCTACCCTAACCCTAACCCTGTCACTGTGAATCTAAAGCTGGACTCTACCCTAACCCTGTCACTGTGACTCTAAAGCTGGACTCTACCCTAACCCTGTCACTATGACTCTAAAGCTGGACTCAACCCTAACCCTTTCACTGTGACTCTAAAGCTGGACTCTACCCTAACCCTGTCACTGTGACTCTGAAGCTGGACTCTACCCTAACCCTGTCACTGTGACTCTAAGATTGGACTCTACCCTAACCCTAACCCTGTCACTGTAACTCTAAAGCTGGACTCTACCCTAACCCTGTCACTGTGACTCTAAAGCTGGACTCTACCCTAACCCTGTCACTGTGACTCTAAAGCTGGACTCTACACTAACCCTGTCACTGTAACTCTAAAGCTGGACTCTACCCTAACCCTGTCACTGTGACTCTAAGATTGGACTCTACCCTAACCCTAACCCTGTCACCGTGACTCTAAAGCTGGACTCTACCCTAACCCTGTTACTGTGACTCTAAGATTGGACTCTACCCTAACACTAACCCTGTCACTGTAACTCTAATGCTGGACTCTACCCTAACCCTGTCACTGTGACTCTAAGATTGGACTCTACCCTAACCCTAACCCTGTCACCGTGACTCTAAAGCTGGACTCTACCCTAACCCTGTTACTGTGACTCTAAGATTGGACTCTACCCTAACACTAACCCTGTCACTGTAACTCTAAAGCTGGACTCTACCCTAACCCTGTCACTGTGACTCTAAGATTGGACTCTACCCTAACCCTAACCCTGTCACTGTGACTCTAAAGCTGGACTCTACCATAACCCTGTTACTGTGACTCTAAGATTGGACTCTACCCTAACCCTAACCCTGTCACTGTAACTCTAAAGCTGGACTCTACCCTAACCCTGTCACTGTGACTCTAAGATTGGACTCTACCCTAACCCTAACCCTGTCACTGTGACTCTAAAGCTGGACTCTACCCTAACCCTAACCCTGTCACTGTAACTCTAAAGCTGGACTCTACCCTAACCCTGTCACTGTGACTCTAGTCTGGCTTACCGGATGTAGGTTGTGGGTATAAGCCTGCCCAAGCTTGCCATTGGGCGACTGAAATAGTCACCCAATGGCAAGCTCTGGGCGGGCTTTTACCTGCAAGGGCACCGTTGCTGCATCCTGGGCTTAGCGCATCCCAAGACGATTGTGATTAGGTAAAGAAATACAAACAAGACGGAGCGTTTTTTTTCCCCCTATGCCAGAACCTTTCTCCACCGCTGGCACAGCACTAAAACACAGTGTGGAGATAGGTCTGGCTATGAGACTAAATCACAGTGTGGAGATAGGTCTGGCTATGTGATACTACTGTGACTCTAAAGCTGGACTCGACCCTAACCCTGTCACTGTGACTCCAAAGCTGGACTCTACCATAACCCTGTCACTGTGACTGACTTTTATTAGGTCCACATGATTGATTGTGGCATTGATCTTAATGGGTTCAATTGAGCGTTTATTATAGAAATTCAACTCAAGCCAGAACATACATCCAGCCAGAACTACAAATAAACAATCTAACATGTTATTGTATAATGATGTCTCTAAACGGTATGAGATGTCTCACAGACCACAGTGCTAGGTAGCTTTGGGAATGGCACATATCCAAAATATATCAACGTTTATATATACATGTTTTTGATGAGGGATAAGGCAGACTTACAATTCTAATAGCTGTCTATTTGTGCAGTAATTAATGCAGTATCCTACTGTGCTCTATAATGTCCACACAAGTCTGGCTGCATGTAGGTTTTATTATCCTCATACTGAATTAGTGGGTTTGTTTTGTTTCTTTCAGGAGAGCCTGGAGTACATTTTCCTGGTGATCTTTACATTGGAGTGCTTCCTAAAGATAGTGGCGTATGGGTTAGTTTTCCATGAAGGCGCCTATTTACGAAACTGTTGGAACATCCTGGACTTTGTAATCGTCTTCATGGGGTACGTGTGTAACAGAGCTAACACTCAAGGCTTTCGTTAGGGAAATACATGCTTTGTTTTTACATTGTATTAAAATCACCCTTACAGATGTGCTACTATGGATCATTTAAAGGCAGCACCAGCACAAACTCAATGAAACAGTGTATGTATGTTCTTTCTACTGCAGCCTCTTCACCTTTGCGTTGGACACCATCAACATGATAGCGGGCATTCCCATGGAGAAGGGCGGGGGCTTCGACATGAAGGCGCTGAGGGCCTTCCGAGTGCTGAGACCCCTGCGACTCGTCTCTGGGGTCCCCAGTAAGTTTACATCCTGGAAAACACAGCGACGCTGCAAAGCAATGCCTTCTTCCAACCAGATTGGTTTTAAGGGTCCAGACATTGCAGTTATGATTGCTTCAAACCTTCACTTTACCTTCACCTCATTTTACGTTCCGTAAAATGCCCAGCAAAGTTTTCTGATCTCTGCTCGTATCTATCAACAGTGGCTTTAGTCCTTTTGAAGCTCTGTGAGGATGACACAGGAATCGTACAATTTCTGTGTGTCTGTTTGTCTATGTCTGTGTCCATTAGCTCATAGCTCTTTACTACTCTTTACTACACTTTACTACTCTTTACTACTCTCGCTCTATGTGGGAACAACAGCATGGAAAGCTTGTCACAGGCTCATTGGTTTCTTCTCTCCTCGCAGGCCTTCAGGTGGTCATGAACTCCATCCTCAAAGCCATGCTGCCACTGCTCCACATCGCACTGCTGGTCTTCCTGCTGGTCACCATCTACGCCATCGTGGGGCTCGAGCTGTTCAAGTGCAAGATGCACAAGACCTGCTACTACGTGGGCACAAGTAAGTATATTATATAGTATATATTATAGTATATTATATATATATATATATATATATATATATATATATACTATATATATATAATATACTATAATATACTCATATATATTACAATGCAGCAATACAGCCAGCCCTGTTGCATATATTTACTATCTTGACCACGCAAACCCATATTCTTACTACTACTATTACTACTGCTATTACTATAACTACTAATATTACTACTGCTACTACTACTACTATTACTACTACTACTATTACTACTGCTACTACTATTATTACTACTACTATTACTATTACTACTGCTATTACTATTACTACTACTACTACTACTACTACTACTAATACTAATACTACTACTACTACTAATACTACTACTACTACTACTACTATTACTACTACTACTATTACTACTGCTACTACTATTATTACTACTACTACTACTAATACTACTACTACTACTATTACTACTGCTATTACTATTACTACTACTACAACTACTACTATTACTATTACTACTGCTATTACTACTACTACTATTACTGCTACTATTAATGCTACTGCTACTGCTACTACTATTACTATTACTATTACTGCTACTATTACTATTACTACTACTATGACTACTACTATTACTATTTAGCAGACATTTTTATCCAAAGCGACTTAGTCAATTCAGATACATGTCATGAAGGAGCAGGATGGGTTAGCAGGTTAGTTCAAGGATGCCGACAGGTTAGACTGAGGACATGGGGGGATCAAACCCAGTACCATTTGGGCTGAGATTCAAACACCCTAACCAGACTATCCTGCCCCTCTGACTGGTGTCACAATAGTACATTCTGCTCTGTTGATATCATCTTGTGTTCAGATATCTACGCTACGGCGGAGGGCGAGCTGCCCGCACCGTGTGCCCAGGCCGGTAACGGCCGCCGTTGTCTCATCAACGGTTCAGAGTGCCGGCCCGGGCTGGGAGGGGACCCAACAATGGCATCACCCACTTTGACAACTTCGGCTTCGCCATGCTAACCGTCTTCCAGTCCATCACTATGGAGGACTGGACCCAAGTCCTCTACTGGGTCAGTGACAACTACTTTACATACGTCATTAGCAGACACTCTTATCCAAAGTGACTTACAAGTGAGCTGAACATACATTAGAGATCATGTGATTGACTATACAATCTTTAAATTATAATGTTAAAGTTGGCCATTTTATGCATATCTTCACTTATTCAACTGCCAACCTTTTCACTGAAGCAATATTATACAAGAGTAATGGCAAGCCCATTGGTAAAGCAGAGTGTGTGCTTTATCACACACTCGAGTGTAATATTTTGCGATTATACGATGGTTAACAACAAAATAAAAGATATAATCAAAATGTATTCATATTGTGGGGCAGTTTGCTCTCAAAATAAAAACACTTTTTGCTAGTGTTAACTCTGTTTCCCTGGAAATACATGGGGTCTGACTAATACTTAGAAAACAATCAGACACACCAGTAGACTCCTACGTAATGAAACCTAGTTTACTACTCCAGCAAAACTACCTTGTTAGCTTAATCTTGTTGTAACTAAGATATCTGAGGAAAGAAATATAGTTTCCATGTCTACTCCTATAGTGGCAGTTACAATGTTGCCATGGAAATATGTATAGTTTAATCAATGGTGGAGTAATATTGATAGTGATGAGGCAGCACGGCTAGGTGTGCTGTCATGCTGATTTGAGCACAGTCTAAATGTCTAGTTGACCAATCAGATTGCTTGGTCGGAAGTACCTGTTGTATAATCGCCATTTCATTTGACCGCTAGTTATATTGGTGGGTTATCTAACACTAGTCATGCTTGTTTCAGGTGAACGACGCCATAGGGAACGAATGGCCTTGGCTCTACTTCATCACCCTCATCCTCGTGGGTTCCTTCTTCGTGCTCAACCTCGTTCTGGGCGTGCTCAGCGGGTAGGGGAACTTGCACATTTTTAACCAATCAACTTATAACATGACAAAAGTGAGGCACAGAAAGAGTAGCACTGTTGTACTTTTCACCACAGGGAGTTTACCAAGGAGCGAGAGAAAGCCAAGTCTCGCGGCGAGTTCCAGAAGTTACGAGAGCGCCAGCAGCTGGACGAGGATCTCCATGGTTACATGGAGTGGATCACTCAGGCTGAGGTTCTTGACGCTGACAGAGAGGGCAAAGGTCACCATTATTATGATTTCTCCAAGAATTCATGTTAGGTCTGAGAGCTCATGTTCTGGTGTTGCAGGTTGTCCTGATTGTCCATACATGCCTAACTCTAACCCTAACCCCATGCACTGTGCTCAGGTCTGCTGCCTTTGACTGGCGGAGACTCTGAAACAGACAGCCTGTATGACCTGGAAGGCAAAAGTAAAATCGTTTACTACTAGTGAGTCTGATACCCTATTAATTCACATACCAAACCATTCAAGAAGAAGCTGCGTTTCAGTTTAGACATCTCATGCAAAACCTTTTCTGTCTTTTTTTCTTTGGGATCAGCCGGCTCGCTCGCAGGTGGAATCGTTTCCTGAGGATGAAGTGTCTTTTCTATGTGAAGTCCAGGGCCTTCTACTGGGCTGTGATGTTCATGGTGTCTGTGAACACTCTAGCCATCGCCACGGAGCACCACCACCAGTCCAACTCTCTTACCATCTTACAAGGTCCGTCTTCAACACTTGACTGCTGTGACTGTATGCTCTATGAAAAGAGAATGAAACTCATTCTTCATACATTTTGATGGGCTTTGTGTACCTTATGGACAGGACAGTGGGTAAAAAGAGAGAGAGGGAATGACACGGGGCATAGCATAGCAGGTCGGAATCGAACCTGGTTCACTGCAAGGTTTATTGCCTATGTGGTTAGGGCACTAGTAGGTTGTGGCACAGAGCCATCAGCAATTCAACTCTTAAATTAGCTTTTTATTTTTGTATTCTAGTTCTATATTTACGAAAATGTGGCTTATATAATGATTGCATGCACCCAACATACCACAAATTTGCATCTATCCCTTTTTTGAGGGCAGAGCCAAGCATGTGCAATCTGTTTCATTTATAATTCATTATAATTTATATAATTTATTTAACTGTGACTTCCTTTGTAATCAACACACTCTCCCACCCTTCTCTACTCCATTGTTGGTATGGAGGTGGTATATAACGTATTTTTTCCATTGTCCAGATGTTGTTACCAGGTTGCTGCTGTTGCTGTTTGTGTTGGAGATGTTGGTGAAGATGTACGCTCTGGGTCCCAGGATGTACTTTATGTCGGTGTTCAACCGCTTCGACTTCTTCGTGGTGATGTGTGGCATCGTGGAGATGATCCTGCTGTCTGTGGGGTCCATGGCACCACTGGGCCTGTCGGTCCTCAGGTGCATCCGGCTGCTGAGGTTCCTCAAGGTCACCAAGTAGGTTACCTTCCACCTTCCTGGATTATTAACCATTAGTATTAACCATTATTAACCATTCATGTGGAAGGAATTGTTTTTGAACATAGCCTTTTTACGTTGTTATGTCATTAGAATATGTTTTCATCTGTAACTGGAATCCACTGTGCATTGCAGTTCCCAGCCAGGCCTTTAGTAAGATCAAGCATTTCCACAGTCTCCCTGTTGAGTCCTTGAGCAAGATGCGTCATTAGTGATCTAAAACAAATCACTGTAAGTCGCTTTGGATTAGTGTTTGGATTACTTTACTATAGTAATGGTTTACTATTAGATGGAATAGTAAAAGCATGATTTAGGTGGGGTTTTATTTGGGTGGTGGAGGGGGAGGGGTGTCAAGAAGGTTGAGGGTCACTGGTGCAGGCAACACACACATGTCCTCCTCCACCCACCTTCTGTCTCATGTACCAAGATGTCCTACTCCACCCACCTTCTGTCCCATGTATCAAGATGTCCTCCTTCTGTCTCATGTATCAAGATGTCCTCCACCCACCATTTCTCTCATGTATCAAGATGTCCTCCTCCACCCACCTTCTCTCTCATATATCAAGATGTCCTCCTCCACCACCCTCTGTCTCTCAGGTACTGGAAGTCCCTCAGCAACCTGGTGGCCTCCCTCCTGAACTCAGTGCGCTCCATCGCATCCCTCCTCCTCCTGCTCTTCCTCTTTATCGTCATCTTCTCCCTGCTGGGCATGCAGGTGTTCGGCGGGAAGTTCAACTTCCAAGACAGCGCGGCCAGGCGCAGTAACTTTGACAACTTCCCCCAGGCCCTCATCAGTGTGTTCCAGGTAAGACTATGGAGACCTTAGGCCTCATCAGTGTGTTCCAGGTAAGACTATGGAGACCTTAGGCCTCATCAGTGTATTCCAGGTAAGACTATGGAGATCCCCAGGCCCTCATCAGTGTGTTCCAGGTAAGACTATGGAGACCCCAGGCCCTCATCAGTGTGTTCCAGGTAAGACTATGGAGGCCCCAGGCCCTCATCAGTGTGTTCCAGGTAAGACTAGGGAGACCCCAGGCCCTCATCAGTGTGTTCCAGGTAAGACTATGGAGACCCCAGGCCCTCATCAGTGTGTTCCAGGTAAGACTATGGAGACCACAGGCCCTAATCAGTGTGTTCCAGGCAAGACTATGGAGACCCCAGGCCCTCATCAGTGTGTTCCAGGTAAGACTATGGAGACCCCAGGCCCTCATCAGTGTGTTCCAGGTAAGACTATGGAGACCCCAGGCCCTCATCAGTGTGTTCCAGGTAAAACTATGGAAACCCCAGGCCCTCATCGGTGTGTTCCAGGTAAAACTATGGAAACCCCAGGCTCTTTTCTTTATAGGATCCTGTGCTCTGCAATTAGTAGAAATGCCTCTAAGTCCTATCATCATTCTATTGAAGTATATCATTCTTCATCCGTTTATATTTTTGGTTAGGCTAAAAATGTAGATTTTGCCCTAACTGTTTTCTCTGGTCATTAGCAGGCTCAATCTATAATATATTTGCTATTAACTGTCTATGAAACTTATGAAATTGATTGGGGAGTTTGTATTAATACATTATTCATAAAAAAAAAACTATATCCGGTACATATTTGACATGAACCGCTGTTACAGGTGTAAAGTTGTTACAGGTGTAATGTACCTGTATCTGGTGGTTTAGTGTTCAATCTTTTCAAGGTGCTAACAGGAGAAGACTGGAACAGCATCATGTACAACGGCATCTTGGCCTATGGAGGCCCTGCTTTTCCAGGCATCCTGGTCAGCATCTACTTCATCATTCTCTATGTCTGTGGAAACTGTATCCTTCAACCACTATGCCAATGCCAGCCACCACCCAACAAGAATTTTACTAATACACGGATGATAATTAAAGTGAAACTAGCCATTGTTTTCACATGCCGGAGCTGTCTTGGCATAATTTTCCTTGATTTTAGAAAAAACAGACATCCTTCTGAATGTTTTCCTGGCCATCGCCGTGGACAACCTCGCCGAGGCCGAGAGTCTGACTTCGGCTCAGAAGGAGAAAGCGGATGAGAAGGTCCGCCGGAAGCTTCTCAGGTAGGTCATCATACGTGTGTTCATGTTACTTAAACGCACTTGTAGTTCATACTATAAGTGACCTTTTGACCTTCCAGATCCAAGATGCCTGACAAGTCTGACGAGGAAAGGGAGAGGATTGCTAAGAAGCTGGCCGAACAAAGAGCCAAGATAGAGGGCATGCCCACCACGGCCAAGGTTAGTGTTATGTTCATGTTGTAGTTACATTATGTTTTAGGTTATGTTCATGTTTTAGTTATGTTATGTTTTAGGTTATGTTATGTTTTAAGTTATGTTGGTGTTTTAGGTTATGTTATGGTACATTTTTAGGTTATGTTATGGTACATGTTTTAGGTTATGTTATGGTACATGTTTTAGGTTATGTTAGATTAGGTTTTACGTTATGTAATGTTCAAGTTTTAGGTTATGTTATGGTACATGTTTAGCATGGAGCCATCTCCCATTCATTTTCCACCTAGACCTCATTATGTGTTTAACAAATGAAAAATAATCACTATTCTACACACAATTTTAACAAACTTTTTTAAAAAGAAAGATAAATCACTTTTTTTTGTTTTAAGCTGAAAGTCGACGAGTTTGAGTCCAATGTCAATGAAGTGAAAGATCCCTTCCCACCTGCAGATTTCCCAGGTAATGTTATATCTATCCTGTACTCGCCTCACTTCTAACAAACTGAATAATATCAGAGAGTGGTTTGAAGTGTTAAACTCTTAGCAGTGGCTTTGTATAAGTGAACTATAATATCTGCTTACTTCCACACTGTAGGCGATGATGAGGAGGAGGAGCCTGAGATTCCCATCAGCCCCAGGCCCCGACCAATGGCTGACCTGCAACTTAAGGAGGAGGCGGTGCCATTACCCGAAGCCAGCTCCTTCTATATCTTTGGACCTCAAAACAAGTGAGAACTGAAAATAAATAGTTATCACAATTTGAACTAGAGCCAAAAGTTACTACTAATGTAAATTATCTTTTGTGTTTGTGTGCGCGCATGTACATGTGTTTGTGATTGTGTGTGTGTGTGTGTGTGTGTGTGTGTGTGTGTGTGTGTGTGTGTGTGTGTGTGTGTGTGTGTGTGTGTGTGTGTGTGTGTGTGTGTGTGTGTGTGTGTGTGTATGTGTGTGTACGTGTGTGCGTGTGCGTGTGTCCCTACACATGAGCAGGATCCGCAAGGTTTGCTACAAGATCATCAATCATTCTTCGTTCACCAACTTGATCCTCCTCTTCATTCTCCTGTCCTCCATCTCCCTGGCTGCTGAAGACCCTATTGATCCCAAGTCCTACAGAAACCAGGTACTGGTAATCCTAACCCTAACCATACTATCTAGACTACCTTGTTAGGTAACCTTACCCTAACCATACTATCTAGACTACCTTGTTAGGTAACCTTAACCCTAACCCTACTACCTAGACACCATGTTAGGTAACCTTACCCTAACCCTACTATCTAGACTACATTGTTAGATAACCTTAACCCTAACCCTACTACCTAGACACCATGTTAGGTAACCTTACCCTAACCCTACTATCTAGACTACATTGTTAGGTAACCTTAACCCTAACCCTACTACCTAGACACCATGTTAGGTAACCTTACCCTAACCCTACTATCTAGACTACATTGTTAGGTAACCTTAACCCTAACCCTACTACCTAGACACCATGTTAGGTAACCTTAACCCTACTAGCTAGACACCTTGTTAGGTAACCTTAACCCTAACCCTACTAGCTTGTTAACCGTGAGAAGGGTTGCAATAGTAACCCTGCCCAGGGGCGCCGGAACCTATGGGGCCGCGGGGCCAATGGCCACCCCACTTTTCGTCGGGCGAAAAAAAATAAAAATAAATTGGTATAAATTGGTAGCCTGTATTGATGAAATATTTCATTTCGTAGTACTAATGTTTTGGCCTAATATTGATACTGGCCTGGCGGTGGTATATTTGGGGTAGTAGTGGTGAAACAAGTGACGGAGTGGATGATTGAATGGCATGCTGAATATTACGCTCATCTGCACTTTTGGGAACGGAAGACGCGCGGACGTGAAGACTGTTTGTGACTGGCACATAGTGTTTTATCAGAAAATAGTTTGGCCACAGACTAGCAGAGACCTTCAGAGCACATAGGCCTACAAAAGATGGATTGAAACATTACATTTTAATTTTATAGTCAAATCACACGTGGAAATGGGAAACCTTCTGAACTGATAAGCTGTGGGCGACCTGTCCTGTCACCATGCATTAGGCTAACAAAAAACAAGCATCTGGCTAAAGCACAGCCTTCTAAGAAAAGGTCCTTCGTTTTGTAGGCTACGAAAGGTTAAATCATTTGGGTAAAGCTAAAGTGAGGCAGGCTGGGTCCTTGCTTCATTCATTTTGCCATGTAGCCTATCTGCTCCGCGGAGAACGTAGCCTAAAATAGGCTACCTCGTTCGTTGCGCCAGTTTGAGATGGGAGATGTTGGTTTAATGCATTACGCCCAAAACACAGCTATGACTGACAATTGATTGTAAAGCATTCATTCTCTAAATTAATTCCATCCAGGTTAAACTATAGGTGGCGGTAGGCATGTCGCATTGCAATTTGGGGAGGACTAGGCCTACAGGTAGCCTAATTAAATTAAAAATCGTGTTGGAGACTCCGACCCAACGCATAAAAAACAGCCTATAAAGTGTATAATAGTCTACCCTTTATCCTACGTTACATTTTAAGGAGCAGCTTGTCTAATCGTCTGATGCTTTCTCTAGGTTTTAGTAGCCTACCTACGGACTGAGACAGTATAAGCATCAAGAATAGGTTGATCTTTCACCAGTCCAACCTCCCTTTAGTTTGCGGAAACTAATCATAATTGACTAAAAGAAGTGACATAAGTTTGTGTCGGTAGGCTATGCTACGCCCGAGAACGACACCAAACATTTTTGAAGCCCCCGTCCTAATGCAAGAGGGGTTTCCCCCATAGATATAGAACACTATACTTTAATGGTTTCCCCGATGATTACGTAGGCTACTCAAAACCTCTGTTCTAGAATCATTCATTGGTCAAAACATTCTCACTTACGTCAGGGAATTCCCTCTCGTCATCAAAGTAGCATATCACACTGATCATCTCAGACAGTCAGACCCAAAATCTCACCTCCTGCATGTTTGTCACCGTCACCGCCCGTCGTCCTCATCGTCTTCATCACTTTTCTTTTTTCAATACCAAGCCTGCAGCTTCGACACATGAATGCGCATTTGGCCCCCCCACCACTAAAATCATTCCGGCGCCACTGACCCTACCATGTGTCCTCAGATCCTGGCTTATGCAGACATTGTGTTCACCACCGTGTTCACCATTGAGATTGTGCTCAAGGTAAAGTCAAAAGCATGTTTTTCCTTTCTTTTGAATTTTGGAAATGCGAAAGGTATATAATTACTTGTATTAATATAATTAATATGTTTAGAGCATGTTTTAAGCATTATAATGGTATGACGTGTTTTTTTTTCCATGTATATAAATATTTTATATATATATATATTTTTTTTTTTTTTGAGCTATTCAATGTTTTCGAATGATGCCCCCTGTTGAAATCCATCGATTCTACAGTGACTGGCATACAATTTTGACAAATCAAAGCTCTAAAGCTCTGTTTAAAGCTGAACCCTAACCCTAACCCTAACACTAACCGTTTAAAGCTGAACCTTAACCCTAACCTGTCAAACTTAATGTTGGCTAAATAAACAAATGAGTTGCGTTGTCATCCTGATTCCCATGTATGTGTGTATCAATCTGTGATTGACAGATGACAGTGTACGGTGCGTTCATGCACGAGGGCTCCTTCTGCCGCAACTCCTTCAACATCCTGGATCTCATCGTGGTGACGGTGTCCCTGCTGTCCATGGGGATGGAGTAAGCAACCCTAACCCTAACTTTAATATGTTGGATGAATCATTGTTTTGTGCTTTATGGTTCCTTTGTTTCTCAGCAGATGACTCAGATGTTGTTTCTTATAACTCTAACGTCTAAATGTATGTCCAGGTCCAGCGCCATCTCTGTAGTGAAGATCCTCAGGGTGTTGAGGGTTCTTCGGCCTTTAAGGGCCATCAACAGGGCGAAGGGCCTGAAGGTATCACTTATCGATTAGAAGTCCTTGTTTTTCTCTTGGTATGTGGTCACTTCAAGGGTGAAATGAGCTCATTGTGACTTGTCCATGTGTTGATAGCATGTGGTCCAGTGTGTGTTTGTGGCCATCAAAACCATCGGCAACATCGTCTTGGTTACCATGCTGCTGAATTTCATGTTTGCCTGCATTGGAGTCCAACTTTTCAAGGTGGGTTGAATCAAATGCATCTCACCCATGCAATACATTTCACCACAATCAAAGGGGATGCCAAGCAAAATACTAATCATGTTACATTGTCATTGTGCCATGTGTAATGTTTTAATGGAATCTGTCCCAGTTTTTAACATTAGTGATTACCTTCATTCTCAGGGAAAATTCTACAGTTGCACAGACCCCTCCAAAATGACTGAGCTAGAATGCAAGTAAGATATGTCCAAATATTTTCATCAGGAACATTTGAAAACAATTGACAACATGTGAAAACCAGGAATATGAACTTCTCTGTCTCTTCACCAGAGGTTTATTCTTAAAGCCCATGGAGAACTCCCTGGAGGACACCGTGCTGGCCAAAAGAGAGTGGCTCAACGGCGACTTTAACTTTGACAATGTGCTCAACGGCATGCTGGCTCTCTTCACTGTTTCCACCTTTGAGGGCTGGCCGCAGTAAGTACAACAATCTCCTAATCTCAAGCATTGGGTTTCAAACTGTGTCGTAATATTTTTTTCGAAAGTGTATATGCATGCCTACATGCCTTGTCTGTTTCATTAGCTAGTCACAGTGAAACTATGGATACTTGTATTTCTATTGATTCTGTTATTATTATTGGATTGGTAACGTCTATAGCTCCCTATAGCACCCTAACCCTAGTCTCGCATAGCCAGACCTATCTCCACACTTCGTTTTAGCACAGCACTGGAGAATGGTCTGGCTCTACTCAGAAAGAGAAAAAAGAAAAAAACGCTCTGTCTTGTTTGTATTTCTTTAACCAATCACAATCGTCTTGGGCGGCGCTAAGCCCAGGATGCAGCAATAGTGGTAGATGGCTGAAGGGAGAGCAGTATAAGGTATAAGCCCGCCCAGAGCCTGCCATTGGGCGACTACTACAGTCACCCAATGGCAGGCTTGGGTAGGCAACAACCTACATCCAGTAAACCAGACTAACCTAACCCTAATGCTTTGGTACCACTTCAACCATAGGTGGCGCTATAACTCACGGTCAAAGTTAAACGTTCAGTCCCGCCGCCCTGTTTGACTCACATTTCTGAAACTTGATATAAAGGCCTTATTTGACATGTTGAACATAACATGTTTGTCTCTTGGACCCATAAGGTCCTTCTGGATTTATTTTTCTGTACAGTGAAAGTTTTGGGAAAACTCTTCCTCTCAGAAACCACAATTCCAAATGACACCAACTTTGGTACACATTATCTATTTTTGAGTGGATAAAAAATGGCAGACATTATTCTATCAATCAGAAGTTTGCTACTGAAGGTCCAACGGCCTTGACACTTGGTATGCACATAGAGGCCACCCCCATTAAGGTGTGTCAGTATCTCAAAAAATGAGGTCACAGTGTCCATTTTAATAAATGCTAAGCTAAGCGCTACTGCTCAAAATCACACATGAACGGCACCATGACTCGGATTCGCTCCAAATCACTTGGAGAGACTTCTCTCATTGCCCCCGAGTGACATGACCCGCCAATCACTGGAAATGGGAGGTCGCTGTGGTCGGTGGTGTGATTTGGGCTGTGAATACCTTTCAAGACCGCTTGCAGTTTTCATTTGATTATAATTATTATTACTCAAAGTATTTTATATTCCACACCCCTCCCCAGGCTGTTGTACAGAGCCATCGACTCAGACAGAGAGGACATGGGCCCTGTCTTCAACAACCGCGTGGACATCTCCATCTTCTTCATCGTCTACATCATCCTCATCGCTTTCTTCATGATGAATATCTTCGTAGGCTTCGTCATCGTCACTTTCCAGGAACAGGGCGAGCAGGAGTACAAGAACTGTGAGCTGGACAAGAACCAGGTATGCCAGCAGGTGGTGCCAAAACTCAAGACATTGACGCTTATATGAGACACATGCCACCCTTGAAATTATGCAACTTTAAAGGTTTCCATCATTATAATTTGTACTCAAAGAAAATGTATGGCAGAAAAAATGTACTTCCTTGAAGCATGACCTCAGGTATATTTTTTACTATTTAACAGATGTATCCAAAGTGACTTATAGGTGAATATACAAGGATACATACAGGTGGTCTGCAGACATTGGGGATGGACCCCAGTACGTTTCTGATAGGAATCCAATCCTAACCCTAACCCTGACCAAGACCCTAACCCTGACCAAGCCCAACTTCGTTGTATTGTATTGAACCTGTCGTGTTCTTCTCCTGTCCAGCGTCAGTGCGTCCAGTATGCTCTGAAGGCCCGCCCTCTGCGCTGCTACATCCCTAAGAACCCCTACCAGTACAGGATGTGGTACGTGGTCACTTCCTGCTACTTTGAGTACCTGATGTTCTTCCTCATCATGCTCAACACCCTGTGTCTTGGGATGCAGGTATGATCCATGCAGTGTTTCTCTCTGTCATGCTATATTTCAGCATGCTATATTTACTGAACAATATATATGTGTTTAAAATGACTAATACTATTCAGTTAACTAGCTTAATAGTTTACAGCCAAATGTGAATACTGTGAAATACTTTCAAGGATCCATAAATCCATCAAAGATAGAGAAATGCCACCGTCAACATGAAGTACTATTTGAGTGTTTTCTCTTCATGTCTGTGTAGCACTGCAACCAGTCGAACCACATCACCAAGCTATCTGACACTCTCAACCTCATCTTCACCGTGCTCTTCACGGTGGAGATGATCCTCAAACTCATGGCCTTCAAAGCCAAGGTGAGCGCCCCTGAAGATTATGTGTGTTGGTTGAGTCAAAGGGTTAGGGTTAGACAGTCTGAGTGCTCTGCCTACATGTCTGGGATACTTTAGATCATCTAACCCCTCATGTCTCTGCAGGGATACTTTGGAGATCCCTGGAATGTGTTTGATTTCCTCATTGTCGTGGGCAGCGTTGTGGACGTTATCCTCAGTGAGGTTGATGTAAGTTTTGTTAGTTTGTTTGTTTGTTTTGTTTTTGTCACGTTTTTGTTTCACGTTCCAGTCATTTTATTTTACTTGCCTGAAAAGGAAGAAATCTGTCTTAAGTGTATCCAGATCTTAACAGTTCCCTGTTTTCATCTGAACGAAAAGCATTCCCAGTCCCTATGTTTGGACTGTGTTTTGACATGACTGAACGTTGCCATGTTTATTCAATGCTCTGACCAGAGACATGTTATGGTGGCCCAACAGCCGTTTGAGGCTGCCAGAACTAGGTCAAAGACCAGGGTCAGTACCGTTTTTTGGGCCATCGCTCCCACCACTGTTTGCTGTGCCCAACAGCTCTTCCACTGACCGCTGTCTCACTTGGTCATCCCATCACACCCAGGCACCAGATCCTCACCAGACACTTCCATGTTATCCACCAACGCACCAGAGCATAACCAGATATTCACTAGCCTCACATCACATTGTTTTAATGACGCTATCATGCTTCCTTCTTTTTTCTTTGCTTCTTGTTTATTGTCTGGACAGTATGGGGTCATAAAGTGTCTGGACAGTATGGGGTCGTAGCGTCTGGACAGTATGCGGTCGTAGAGTCTGGACAGTATGGGGTCGTAGCATCTGGACAGTATGGGGTCGTAGTGCCTGGACAGTATGGGGTCGTAGCCTGTGGACAGTATGGGGTCGTAGTGCCTGGACAGTATGGGGTCGTAGCATCTGGACAGTATGCAGTCGTAGCATCTGGACAGTATGGGGTCATAGCGTCTGGACAGCATGGGGTCGTAGCGTCTGGACAGCATGGGGTCGTAGCGTCTGGACAGTATGGGGTCGTAGCGTCTGGACAGTATGGGGTCGTAGCGTCTGGACAGCATGGGGTCGTAGCGTCTGGACAGTATGGGGTTGTAGCTTCTGGACAGTATGGGGTCGTAGCGTCTGGACAGTATGGGGTCGTAGCGTGTGGACAGTATGGGGTCGTAGTGTTTTGATAGTTTGCGGTCGTAGAGTCTGGACAGTATGGGGTCATAGCATCCAGGATTTCAGTTCCAGGTTTATTCATGCGTTTGTGTTTTCACTTGTTTTTATACAATACCCATGTTTTGTTAACATGTTCTCTGTTTATTCCACTTTTTCTCTCACCCCCCCCCCCCCCCCCCCCCACGTTGTCACACCAACGCATCGACTCACGAGGCAACAACTCTCTCTCTCTCTCTCTTCCTCTCTACTTCTCTACACTCCATCTCCCTCCATCCCTGGATCTAACCTCCCATCTGTCTGTCTGTCTCTCCTCCCTCTGGGTCTAACCTCTCATCTGTCTGTCCTCCCTCAGGCTGCCTTGGCCTCCAGTGGAGGGCTCTACTGTCTCCATGGCTGTGCTGTAAATATCTCATCCACACCGCTGCCGCATGGTTTTTTCCTGCGTGACACACACCTGCTATTACACTTAACCCATAACCATAACCTCCTACTACACTTAACCTTTAAACCTAACCCCCCCTTATATGTCCCACTAATGAGACCGCTGCACTCTACTGACACCCCCCCCCCCCCCCCTGTGACTGGTAGTGTAGAGATCTTAGAGATCTTAGAGATCGTAGAGATTAGTTGCATCTGGGTTTTACGTGTTCTCTAATCTTACATTGGTAAGATTAGCCTGTAAACCGGGTTCATGGAGTCCGTTACAGGGTGGAAATGTATTTGCGTGTTTGCGTCTCGAGCTTAAACGGTGTACTCAATGTCTCTATGGCTAATATGGATGATCTATCAGCGTATGTTTACTGTGGCCTGACGGGTTAGCTAACCCTAACCCTAACACTTAGCTACACAGTACTTCTTTCTCCTCATTCCTTGCTAAGACCTGTTAAACTTAGCTTCGCTAAACACTTGCATGTTGTCTATTAGCTCTAATGTTATCGCTTTTCCCCAAATCAATAACTGCCTTTTTCCAACTCATCACAGGAGACCAATCCAATGCAGGCTATAGCGGTAAGAAAAAAAAATCAATAAATGTAATCCTTGTTTATATTTATCTTGATTATTTTTACAATATGGTGCAAAAATGACATTCTGTTTTGCCCGAAGGACTCTGAGAACGCAAGGGTCTCCATCACGTTTTTCCGACTTTTCCGCGTCATGCGTCTGGTCAAACTGTTGAACCGCTCCGAGGGCATCCGCAATCTGCTGTGGACCTTCATCAAGTCCTTCCAGGTTTGACACTCTGTCATCATCATCATCATCATCATCATCATCATCATACTCAAGTTCAATTTCAGAAACCTAATTGTGTGTGTGCGTGTGCAGGCTTTACCACATGTAGCCCTGCTCATCATCATGCTCTTCTTCATCTACGCTGTCATCGGGATGCAGGTCAGCTATTTTAATGGTTTTACATCCTTTGTCAATGTCTTGATAATCCTGAAAATGATAATTATTGCATTTCTGCACGTATTGTCGCAGATGACTCAAACAACGTTTTACCTTTCAGATATTTGGAAAGATAGCTTTAGTGGACGGCACGCAGATCAACCGCAACAACAACTTCCAAGCCTTCCCTCAGGCTGTCCTCATGCTCTTCCGGTCAGTCTAGTTAGCCCAGCCTGGGATCCAAAGGTCACACTGAGGCAAGATACCTAACTCAGCCAACACTGTGTGTGTGTGTCTGTACACTCAGGTGCGCTACTGGAGAGGCGTGGCAGGAGATCATGCTAGCGTGCATGTATGGGAAGAGGTGTGACCCCAAGTCTGACTTCCTGCCAGGGGAGGAGTTCACGTGCGGTGCCAACTTTGCTGTCGTGTACTTCCTCAGCTTCTACTGTCTGTGTGCTTTCCTGGTGGGTAGATATATAGATAGGATCATTGCTTTAAGTAATAGTCAAATAATAGTCACAATGATCCCCAAAAATGTATTTTCTTCATCCATGGATGACCTGAATTGGTCTGGGATGATAATTTGACTAGATGAAATTACAGCACAGTACGCATCATGTTTTATCTCATCTTGCAGATTCTTAACTTGTTTGTCGCCGTAATCATGGACAACTTTGATTACCTGACACGTGATTGGTCGCTCCTGGGTCCGCATCATCTGGATGAGTTTAAGAAGATCTGGGCTGAATACGACCCTGAAGCCACGTGAGGCTAACTCTCATATAACACTTCACATATAACAAGAGTGTTTTCTACTGGTCTAACTGTAGTGTTGTGTATTGATGAAGTCTCTTCATTAACGACTGTATTGTCACAATGCTAATTTAAGAAAGTAACATGACCGCACTTAACAACTATCTTATAAGATTTAATTCCTTGCCTAATTACAATTACTAATAGATGATAGATCCTTACGCCATAAAATATATCCAAACCGTTATCCCTAACATGATAAGTATATTCGGTCTCACAGTTACAGTTGGATGTGATCTGTGTTGTGCCGCTCTGACCTGCAGGGGGCGAATCAAACATCTGGACGTGGTGACGCTGCTGCGACGTATTCAACCACCGCTCGGCTTCGGCAAGTTCTGTCCCCATCGTGCTGCATGCAAGGTAAAGTCCTAGAAAATACACCAAAATACATCTGTTGGATCTTTTCCCAGTAGGGTTAGGGTTAGTAGGGTTAGGGTTAGTAGGGTTAGTAGGGTTAGGGTTAGTAGGGTTAGGGTTAGTATGGTTAGTAGGGTTAGGGTTAGTAGGGTTAGTAGGGTTAGGGTTAGTAGGGTTAGGGTTAGTAGGGTAAGTAAGGTTAGTATGGTTAGTAGGGTTAGGGTTAGTAGGGTTAGGGTTAGTAGGGTTAGGGTTAGTAGGGTAAGTAGGGTTAGTATGGTTAGTAGGGTTATGGTTAAGGTTTGTAGGGTTAGGGTTAGTAGGGTAAGTAGGGTTAATATGGTTAGTATGGTTAGGGTTAGTAGGGTAAGTAGGGTTAGTATGGTAAGTAGGGTTAGGGTTAGTAGGGTTAAGGTTAGTAGGGTTAGGGTTAGTAGGGTTAGGGTTAGTAGGGTAAATAGGGTTAGTATGGTTAGTAGGGTTAGGGTTAGTAGGGTTAGGGTTAAGGTTAGTAGGGTTACATCAACCAACGGTTCACAAATATCAACTGCCCAATTTTCCAGAAGATCTCATTTTTTGAGTAATTTTTTGCACAAACAACTAGTTTCTTACTGTACTTTCTGCAGTAATCTCTAACCGCTCTCTTCTTTTTTTCCGAAGCGCTTAATCAGCATGAACATGCCCCTGAACAGCGATGGAACGGTCACCTTTAATGCTACCCTGTTTGCTCTGGTCAGAACTGCACTCAAGATCAAAACAGAAGGTATACAGCTCAAAGTTTGTCATAAGATGGAAAACTACTGATGAATTCATTCCAGTGTTATACAAACACGAATGGTGTCCACGGCTCTTTTCTCGACCAGGAAACTTTGAGCAGGCCAACGAGGAGCTGAGGGCCATCATCAAGCAAATCTGGAAACGCACCAGTATGAAACTGCTGGACCAAGTCATTCCACCAATAGGAGGTAAGACCTACCATAGTGGAACAATTAGGAGTTAATAAGCATCTGTTCCCTTGACAACAACTGTGTTTGGTTATAGACGACGAGGTGACTGTGGGGAAGTTCTACGCCACCTTCTTGATCCAGGAATACTTCCGCAAGTTCATGCAGCGACAGGAGGAGTACTACGGCTACCGGCCCTCCAACAAGTCAGCTTCTGGCCCAGAGATCCAGGTACTACAGACCTGTAGCTTTGAGTTGTTCATGAGGGGCTCATGGCTCACGATCTTCACCATTCATGGTTTTTGGTATTACGATGTGATTGTAACCCTAACCCTATGTAAAGGGTTAGCCCTATACAACTCAATAACCTTTACATCGGCACAAAATCACATTTTAAAGACATTTAAAGGGCAATCATTTCAAAGAGAAATGTAAGACTTATGTCTGCATTTTGCGCTGGTTCTGTAGCCTACTTCACTCTGCATCCATGTTCTCATAGGCCGGTCTGAGGAGCATCGATGAGGAAGCAGCTCCTGAGCTGCACAGGGCCATCTCTGGTGATCTCCAGAATGAGGAAGAGATGGATGCAGCGATGGAGATGGCCGGAGAAGAGGGCATCTATAGGGTGAGACCGGCACTGACTGAAGCTGGAGCAGAATCTTAATCAATACATCACACCTTTCTATTATTGGTTGACATATTGTGTGTGTGCGTGTGTGCGGGCATCCCCCCAATATAGCGATTCTTTTCTGTTATGTTTCATATAAAGAGTCAAACAGAATGAATGTGTATGTTGTGTGTTGTGTGTCTCTCCTGGTGTGTGTAGCGCACCCACGGCCTGTTTGGAACCCAGATGGACTCCTTCTCATCCGAGGCGGCAGGCGCGCCACCAGCTGCCCAGGTGACCAGCCAGCGGCCGCTGCAGTTCTCAGACAGCCAGCCTGAATCTCCCCCAGATACCTCTGGCTTCCAGCCCTCCACCCAGTTCTTCCCCGTCAATAACACCAATAACAATGCCATGGCTGGGTCAGTGTCTCCATATGATGATGATGTTAATAATAAATAATGACTATAATGATCGTCATTATCATCATCATGTTAACAACAATAAATCCATGTTTTCAATATTTAGGAGAGAAACTATTGCAGAGTCTTTTGTATACACTTTCTATCAGAACGACAACATTAATCATAAGTATTATCTTTGCAGGTTGTTCTTTGAAGGCAGTCAGCAGGACTTGGATGATGATGAAGAGCTGGGTGAGTTTAGAGCAGAGGGTTTTACACCCAGACAACAAACATATCTTTGTAAATGCTTTCTTGTAGTCCTCTTGGTCCTTTAATTCTTTCTTCCTCTGTGCCGTTGATGACATCCACCATTGTGACTTTGCTGGGATTACAGACAGTGCAGAGGTAGCGCTTTATGAATTTCTTCTTGTCCAAATACAAATCCGCCATGATGGAGTGTGAATAACAGCTGTTTTCTGTTGTAGACACACAGTAACATACAGCGCCGGAGCTCCATGGACAGAGAGCCTGCTGCTGACCAGTTCATACAGGAGGTGAGACAGAAAGAGATCAAATTCCCATTATTGTTATTGCATTATTGTTTCTTCTAAATGTCATGCAGGAAATAACTGGTCAGTCTACAACAACTGGTTGTACTCTTAATAAATAAACTTGATGATGAAGTTGAACAAGCCGTTTAGCGAGAAAGGTCGACTTGACTATCTGTTACCTGTTACCTGTACTTGTAAGCTCCCAATTAGCGGCTCTAATTGGGAATGGGTCAAACATTACTATCTTTACATTACTATCTTCTCCCAGGCTCTAATCGGGAGTGGTCTGGACTCGCTGGCCAGAGACCCACAATTTGTGTCAGTGACCAGGAGGGAGATGGCGGCGGCCATGAAGGCAGGCGATCTTGACCTCGAGTGCGTGGCCCGGGCCCTCCTCAGCAGCCGCTCCTCCCAGACCAGGAAGAAACGCCCTGTCCCAGCTCCTCCCTCCTCTCACTTCTTGGTGCCGTCGGTGTCCTCTGAGAGAGTGGATGAAGCCAGCCAACCGGAGGCCCCAGCCAGGAGAAAGAGACGCCCTGTGGAGCCGCCCGCCTCCACCCACTGCGGGGGATCCACCCGTCGGACAGATGAGGCCGACTCCAAAGTTTAAAATGAATTCACAACTTTTTAGCTGGGACATTTACACTCACCGAGGCCATTGTAGGTGGCTCCACCTAACGTTTCCTTATCTCACTGAGATTGTTGCCTATGTGACAAATCACCCCTAGGCTTAGGGTCACCCCACTTTACAATCTCAAGACCTTAAATAGCCAGCTGGCTCAAGTTTTAAGATGTGGCCAGCTGTGTTTGAAGCTTCTACAGAACCCAAGGATTAATCCAACCATCTGAATATACGTTAAATAAACATCCGACTTACCTCACAACAGAAAGGGTCCATGAACATCTTTTCGTTAGGGTTCAGGGTTTAGGGTTTAGGGACTGTATGGGGGCGGGGATCCACTCTATGGTTGCTAAGTGTCATTTGCGGTGCGGTTAGCGTCTTGCTAAAGCGTGGCATAATGAGGGTGGGATCCGTTGTGCTTGGGCTAGGGTTACCTAACCCTAAGCCTAACCCTAACCTTCAGGAAGGAACTTCAGATTATCTCAGTCCAACGTTTAAAGGTTGCTGTAAAGAGTCTTTCTGAAGTTAAATGTCAGTTTGTTTAACGGGCCCCTTTTTTACCACCAGGTGTCAGTGGGATTAGCCATTACAAGCCATTTCAAAATGGTCATTTGACTACCCTCAGATAAAACCCAAACGTATGATGGATAGATAACCCTTCCAGTTGGTACAGTCCCCTGGGTAGGCTGGTAGACTGATGTAGTCACCATATCATCTGGCTGGACACTCCCACCTGTGACAATTTTGAAATGACTTGTAATGACTAATCACACTCACACCTGGTGGTAAAATAGGGGCCCTTTAACTAAAGTGGAATACAAATGTGTATTTAATTTATTAAGAAATAGTCTGCGAAAACATGTAAATATCTGGTGCAAAGCAAAAGCCTTTGTACTATTTAAGCATTGTTAATCTCACCGATTCAGACTTGGAAACGTTCGCTTTTTGAGGTGAATTTTTCCTGCTCAACACTGTTGCAGTCGTTGCTAGCATATTTTACCATCTTTTTTATATTGTATAGCATGTCGTAATGGTCCTTTAATAATTTCAAAAGTTCTTAGTCTAACCGTTTATTTCATATTAGGTGTATGACATTATGTTGAGCGTATTGGAGTTATAGTTTTTCCATTTATGTTCTAATAACAACCTAATTACTGGTAAGATTAATTCATTTTTGAACCACACAGAAAGACTTAAGTCCTCAGAATACCTGGAGTATGCTGAATTTATCCTGGACACCCACTTCAAAATGAATGTGTTTTTATGTAGAGCTGCATGATATTTTGTTGAAAAAATGCACTTTACGGTATGTCTTTCGTCAATCTTTTTTTTTTTTTGATTGTGCTTTAATCCAGTCACTATTCACAGGTTCACAGGAAGATTTTTGTAATTTTATTTATCCTCTTCTTCACTTGTGCTATTGATATTTCGAAAAAAGGAGTATAGTTACAGTCGATCACCACACGGGGGCATGCGCTCAAGGGAATAAATAGTTATGCCCAAAGGATTGTGGTCTGTTTCCTGTGGTCCGTTTCCTGTTCATTTGTCATCCGGCGTTGTTTTAGAGTGCATCGCCAATAACTGTTTTTGATGCAACATCTTGGTCAGATATTGTTCTATATATGTTAATTATCAATGTACATATGCTGTTTGTACTAGATGCCATGTTTTTTATTTGCTAAATGATGTAAATGTTGTAGTATTCGTAGGCAACATGGAACTCCAATGCTAGGTTAATTGTGTTTGTCAGAATTTCTAAAATATATAATTAGTAGCTTGGATGGCTTTCTGTCTGTCATGTTATATTATAGTTTTTGCAATACATTCCACATGCATCACTTTAATAGTTTTTGTGATTCTGAAGATAGTATTTTTAGGCTACTTAGTTAACTTCTTCATCCCTTCACACACACCCTCCCGAATTAAAAAACTTCGTAAGGCAACATGTGAGAAAGTAGTCGTGCCATACACCCCTAGAACGATAAGAATCTCAACTTAGTCTATCATAAACATTGTTAGCTAAATGAAACACAATTCGAACCCAAACAAAAAAATGAGCAAGTAACAACAAGAGTTATTCATAACTGTGCATGTGCACATGCACAGCAACAGCGATCTTTTCCTCAACATGTTATCTACACAAACTATACACCAGATGAAGCTGAGACTCTGCTGACTCCAAACCATATCACTGACTGAAACTTGCCGAGGCCAAAAACCATCAAGAACAAACTTCTCTATTTCTAGTCTTACCTTTGTTGTTTGTCATCAAAGTTGTGTTTAATCACTTAAAACCACCATAAACAGATAATCCAGTCTCTGGGCATCATTTTGAAACCTCACAATCATGTTTACAATTATGTATAGTAGGTAAGAGACTTCACAGGAAATAGGTCAACTGCCTTCAATTAGAACACAGTCTTCATCGCTATCTGGTGGCCGTATGGTGCAATTGCAATGGTTTGGTTTGGTGTCATTCAATTCTATTCGCTCTGACCTTTCAATAGAGGGCTCAAATGTTAACAATGGGTTCTCAAGATATTCACCTGTATGTGTCTCATCATGTTTGTATTGTCATTTTTGCATTGGTTTGCATTGGATTTATTGTTTTTATTTGGAAACTCTGCCTCAACTTATCTCTACTAAATCCTCTATTTTTGCTTCACTTTACTTTATTGGCATCAAATCTTGACCCAGGCCCACATCAGATGTTGTGCTATGGCCCTATACTGCTATAGGGCTACCAACTGACAATGCACTAGGTGTTATTCACACTAAAACATGTAATTTATTTCAGGTGGAAATTAAATCTTATAGGCTATTTATTCTGTGTTCTAGCTTTATTCAATCTGACCCAGCAGCATCCACATTGATTATTTCACTTTAACAACCTCACAGGTGTTGTCTTTCTTTTGGTAAGATTAACTTAAAAGCCCTTGTAGTTGTGGAGATATAGTCTGTTCAGTTTGGGTATGTTCAGCAAAAATCTGAGAAATAGGCCTAGTGGTGAAGAGGTTAATTGATTTGCTAGTTTGCAAAACGTTATATTGCAACTGTAACAATAGTTTACTATAACTATAACTGAATTTAGAATATTGTTTCAAAGCTACCACCTATCAATATGCCATCAATAGTTAACAACGTGCAAAATCCTTCTCATTTAGAAAGCTTTGGTGAAATAATCAAGTTGTTACATTGAGTTTTATTAGGGTTTACTTGCTGCCATCTAGTGGCGCAAGGGAAAAGGCCAATGCCACTAATGCCACTGGAGTGTGTGTGTGTGGAGGGTGTGTGTGGAGTGTGTGTGTGGTTGCTAGCTGGTTTACAGCCTCAGCTGGCCTGAGTCAGACTGATTAGACTCTGGCTGGGTGGGGCTGCACACCTGTGGTGCAGAGCAATCATGGCACCCAGGATAAACCAGCTATCAACACACACACTCACGGGAGAGCCCTGTCATGGCAGCATGGTGCAGCTGCTCAGTGAATACCAGCTTTCTTTCTTTTGAGCGATGATGAGGATGAGGAGGAGGAGGAGGAGGAGGAGCAGCAGCAGTGGTGTCCTGATGAAGGAGTGGAACCCAGGTAAGTACTTTATCTTCTCATTTTTTGTTTTGTATGGACACCCAATGTCACTAGCAATAGACAATGCATTGTATTCTGCCTTTTTGCACATTTTGATGATAAATGCAATCAAAAGATGGAAAGAGATGGCATCAAGTGGATTGGAGAGCCTTTTGAAAAGTGCAACTTTGACCTATTGGTGGCGCTAGAGAGTTGTTCTAATAGGGGCACATTTTTAGATTTAGATAGAAGTGTTTTCTATACAGACAACACACATAGAGCTACATACATACATACATACATACCTTGGTCATCGATTTTGAGTACCATGCCTACATCTGGAAAAATGTAAAGAGGAGAATAAAAAGGGGAAAAGTCTCAACACACAAAAAAAAGAGAGAAAAAAGAAAGTGTGTTTCATCAGCATTTCAACCTTCTACCATTGCTCACAACCAACAGCTGCTCTGGGACTCGTCTGAGGGAGAGCGCCTGGCTCAGCGTTAACAGCAGTCATAAGTAAGTAGGCCTACACAACCGGCTAGCGCACACCAAATGAGAGGCTTCAAAGGGGATATTGGCTGGGAGGAGGCTGGTCGGGATTTTAGACGGTGAGTTGGTTCTGCTCCTTTTAGAGGTCAAAGAGGCGAGGGGAACTCACACACACGCACACAGACTGGTGCGTGTGGAGGTTTTGACCTTGGTGGGGGTGTTGGAAACCACAGGTTGGTGAGATTGAGGCGCCAGTGTAATCGGAGCTGCCATCTCATGCTCTTCTGGGGATAAGTCAAACATTCAGCTAATCAACCAGCCAATCCCTGCGCTGTAATGACCCACACATACACATACACACACACATAGATACTTCACCAAACCTCTCATACACTGTAACCAACGTGTCACCCCCCCCCCCCCCCCCCCGCACCTCGCTGTCTTCACATGGACCACAGAAAGAGTGCATGACATCACCCGAGGTATTATCAGATGCTCACAGTCTGTTTTCACACGTACTGAAATATTAGCCGCACCCGTTACCCTCAGCCAAACACTCAGGCTGAAGCCGGCGGTGGATAGAGAGGGAGCTTCTGGGGGTTTCTTTTTAGTTTAATTCATCCTATGTTTGTTTGCGGACTTGAATAGAGACCTAGGCAACAACAGAAACGGTGGTGTATCCATGAGAATTCACACAAACGCTGCAAAAGAAGTTTACGCCCCATTACACTCGCTGGCCAAGCAGCGCTCTCACTTGTCACTCAAGAGCATCCCTCTGCATCCCTGTCATGCATCATCCAGGCAGACTAGATAACAACGAATGAACCTTTTAAGGACAATGCCAGTCTGGGTGATCAAACATCATAGCTATCTGGCTGTCACAACCCCTCCTCCTCTGTGACACCTGCTGTGACGTGTGTGCCTCTTGTGAGTGTTATTTTTTTCCAGTGTGTTTAGTATGACTGTGGTGTGTGTGTGTGTGTGTGTTGGTTTAATAACACTCTGGCTGTGTCCCAAACGTCTAAAATGCTGCTTATTCAGGCAGCATTCAGAAGCAGGGAGGCATCAAGTCATGTCTCGATCAAATATTTACAATAAATGCTGCCTGCTGCGTCGACGTATCATTTCTCGGTCAAGATATCCCACAATGCCCTGCGCTCGCTCCACTGCTCTGACAAGACTGAAGACAGATCGACAGTGGCCAGCATCGACTTTGTATATAAATGTAAGTTATGTTTACTTTTTTAACCTCAGATTTTCTTTCTACTGAGAAATTGGCAGTGTAGTCACTGAATAGCCATTCTACTTAATGTTAAATGCCGTAAGAAATGTGTTATGACTTTAGGATTTGTTGACAGCGGACTTTGTGGTAAGCCTGTCCGTTTAGCTTACCAAGACCGTTTAATGTCAATGTTGTATAATGTTTCCCTAAAACAAGCCCATAAGTTGAAGCCTAAACTGTTATTAAAATGTAATGTTTCATCGTTGGTTAACCATTATTGAACTTGTCTAACTCAAAGGGTCGACGGAGGATACCACTGCCTTCATTAAGGCCAGGCCAGTGGCAGCCAGATTTCACTGGCCAAAGAAACAGCGCCCTGAATGGATGGAAATAAGTGAAGCTAAAACAAAAGCACTAGCAATAGCCAGTAGGCTATTCAGTAGACAGTAACGATGTTGCAGAAGTAACCTAAATGTTTGAATCACCGAGGGGAAATAAAAAATGTATGCATTCCATTTACTTTCTAGTTCTCTCACTATTCACATCCTTTTCACTTAAATCAATAAATAAACACCACATCAATAAATAAACCTGTGCTGTGCCTCTCCTCCTCTGGTGTATATACGGTGTCACCAGGGAGATGGGCCTCTCCATGCATGGATACCCTCCATCACCCAGAAGGAAGGTACCCTGTGGTGGATGCACCCCTCGCCGATACCAAGACTGACGGAGGACCCTTGAGTCGTGTACAGAAATGAACAGAAACATTGATGACCTTGTCTCTGTGGTGACACACGGCAGCAGCTGGATGAGGGGGAAGGGAACGGCTTGCGGTTCGGATAGCACTGGGCATCTGCCTCTCCAGGGAGTTTGATGTGGCGTTGACACCCATCAGTGGCCCCCATTGACTTCTGGAAAGCTGAATGCCCAGCCAGCCCCCGAAAACCGTCCCCCACCTCCCTCTGCTCCTCCACGGTGCTCGCGATCCAGATGACCAGTGGGGTCGAGTTTTGCAGAGCCGCTGCTCCTCGATGAACGACCCGGCGTAGTGTGGATCTTGGCCTGGCGAATGCCCTGGACACAAAATGAAAACATAAGAATGAAAACGCTGTTGTAGCGTTCGCATTACCAGTTTGATTTGCCTCTCACTGACACCTGACACTGGCTTCACTAAAACATCCATTACCAATATAATTTGGCAAAATTACTTAATTTAACTGATTCTGATGAAGTGAATGTCGCACTTTCAGAGACAGATGTGAGTTTAAAAAACAGTGAAACGTCATACAAGTATTTTACAAAATGTTTTATCACAAACAAGTTTTATATTGCTATTGTTTATATTCATGGCAGGTGAGTTCACGTGGCAAACGAAGTGATTTTAACCTTGCCAATTACATTGGCAATGGATGTTCAGGTGATCACCCAGACCGGTATTGTCCTTTAACTTGCCATCTAGATCTCCAGGATTACAATACACAACAATGCCACCTATATTTTAATTGATGATTTGCGTCGTTATTCATGGACAGAAATGGTTGTTTAGGTTTCGCTCTCGTTCTCAGACCATGTTGCTGTTGTGCTCTAGTGCTGCTTGGCACCGGATCACCACACTATAAAAACCGATATGCAGGAAGTGAATAAATGTCTCCAGAGTTAACAGGACTGTGTGTGTGTGTGTGTGTGTGTGTGTGTGTGTGTGTGTGTGTGTGTGTGTGTGTGTGTGTGTGTGTGTGTGTGTGTGTGTGTGTGTGTGTGTGTGTGTGTGTGTGTGTGTGTGTGTGTGTGTGTGACATTAGGCAGGTCAATGCTGTCAAAACCGTTCTATAAAATGTCAACAGAAATGTAAGAGTGCAAAGGTTTCTGTTTACTGGATGCCTGCCTCCCATTTCCCACGACAACAAATCCTAAACCTGGAAGATGCTGCATATGGTGAAAGCGTGCGGTCAGATGTTTTTCTCAAAACTATCCTACAACCCCCCCCCCCCCCCCCCCCCCCCCAGCGCACCAGTTTTCAGGCCCCTGAAGACAAAGGAGGAACACATTCAAGGATTTCGGGATTCACATCACAACTCAAGCGCCTGAGTTCGTGCTCGTGTTTATGTTTTAATCAATGTATGCATACTTCTGGAAGAAGTGTGCAATGAAGCTGCCGGCCGGGTGCCAATGATTAAAACAAAGCTTTGATCCGATCGCTGGCTAAGCTTCTCGGGACAGGGAGGGGTCCGTGGACGTGTCCCGGGGCCGAGTGTCAAAGCGCCTCAACGCTGCTGTGTGACGTGTGCTGCAGGGGTGGCCCTCTGTTAAGGTACTTGTATTAGCCAAAAAGAGAGAGCAAAGGACGGCTTCTTGGCCACTTCTCCCACATTCCTCTGATGCTCGTGTGCCTGTGGCCATTGGACCAGCGCTGAGACCCCACTTTACAGGGTCAGCGGCTGCCCGGGTGCACATGGGGAAACACTTAGCCCTGCCCTGCTCCGCTCTCCATCTACTCCAACGTCTGTCGCTTTTTTTTTGTCTCTCTCGATTTTCTGTGTGGCGGCCTGTCTCTCTCCTGCCTTTCCCTGTCTCTCTCTCTCCCTCTCCCTGTCTCTCTCTCTGTGTCTGTCGGTCTGTCTCTGTCTCTCCTTCACTTTCTAATCCCCAAACCAGTTGCAAGGGGCTGCTGTTCTCGTTCCACATGTTCAGGTGTGTGTGTGTGTGTGCGTTAAGATCATCAGCTCTGCTCTCACTGTGAGCAGTACACAGCAGCCTGAGAGCTTAATACGAAGACTACACAATTTTGATATTAGTATTACGTCTCTATAGCAGACATGATCCGTCTCCTCCCCCGGTCTAAAGAGGCTATAAGGCCACATGTATCGCCCAAGTGTGCTTCCCTCCCGGCACTCTGGAGCCAGGCCTGGTACACTCATCTAAAAAAACCTGTGGTTGTCTTTGGCAGCTGCCACGGCATTATTCTACCTGGCCGGGAGGAGAGAAAGTTATTCTACACCAGCTGTAAATTACAACTATGGGACTATTTTCGTTGGAGTCGGGGGGCCTCCCGACGGAGGCAATTTTCCTTTTTCACATAAATCTCGGGCGAATTATAGAGCACTTCCCGTTGTTTTCTCTCGGTGTGTACCTTGAAGTAAGGTAAGGAATGGATGCTTGTTCTGTCAGCCGGCCTACATCCTCTCACGGTGAACGCCAACCACCGCTGAGGCTATCAGACATGTTCAGTTAAAAACCAGAGACAGACCTTTACCTCTTTGAAAGCATATATTGTATATTTAGACCTATGCCACAAGCATTCCTGGTAGTGAAAGCACATGAACACACAATGGAGCGAGGGGATAAACTTAGTGTGGTTTCCCTCGCCCCCCCTCCCTCCCCCTGGGGGACAGCCGGGGCCAGGGGAGCGTGGAGGGGAATGGGGGGGGGGGGGGGGAAGTGTGTATAAAAATGTGTGTTTGAAAATGTTTGTTTGACTTGGACTGGGGCTGAGGTGTGACCCTGTGGCTCCCGGGGCTAATCCCGTTCTAATGAGCCGATGAACTTGTGTCATGTCTGGTCACATCTCTGTCTCCCGGGCATCCCCCCCCCCCAATAGGAACCAATGTGTAGCCGCAACAAAGGCTGCTTGTCTGTCCCCTACGGTCGAGGTAGGACTCGTAACCCTTTAACGGAGGGGGGGGGGGGGGGGGGGGGTGCTGTTAACTTGGCCTCAGGCCTCCCGATGGCTGGTGTTGAATTCCCTCCGTTAGCCCGGCCTCAGACCACTGTTAGAGCGCTTGGCCGTGACACAGCATTCTGAATGTTTGTCTTTGCGGTGTGCGTGTGTGTGTGCGTGTGTGCGTGTGCGTGTGTGTATGTGTTTAAAGTAAAAGAGGACATATTGTATTTCATGGGCATGTAGATAGTTTGTGAATCTATAAATCCTCTCTAAGCTGTCTTGTCTGTGTTGTCTGGTCCACTGTCCTTGTTCGTTTAACAGGCTCTCTACAAGTTGTTCGTTTCTGTCCGGGAGCTTAAAGCACTACGTCACCCCGCCTCACCACCCTCCATATATGTCCTCCATCTGCACAACGGATATCCTCTCCCTCTTCCATTTTCACCACACCTCCATCCCACCCCAAACCCGCACAACCTTTATTTGCGCATCTGGGATTCGCATTTGGCTCGCTGGGGCGTTTTTCCCTTAATACGATATTATGATACATCGTCTAAGGCTATTCACTCTCCTGTCACCACCTCCCATGTGAACACAAGCTGAGTAAGCTGAGCGGAGAGACGATGCTCACATTCTGTCCCGCTGAGTTATCACCATTTAATTTGACACTATTCGTCCGGGCGATCACTTAAAATGCCTGAAAGTGTAATCAAAATACAAACAGCTCTCTCCCTCTCTCTCTGTCTCTCTCTCCAAGTGGGAATATGTTGTTGGTGTGTTGTAAGTTTCCACTTTCTCCTGCTGCTGGTGACCGTTAATCACCCATGTCAGGGGTGTGTGTGTGTTGTGTTTGTGACAAAACAGAAGGTGAGACGACTGGGGTGGTATGGTGGGTGTGCAGGGTCACCTGGGGTCTTGCAGGTAATTGTGTTTCTTACACTTTTGACCCCCTAAGCCCTACTTACTGTGGTGCAGCCTACCCTGCTTATTTCCCCTGGGAGTTTAGGACTCCACATACCTGTGTGTGTGTGTGTGTGTGTGTGTGTGTGTTTGCATAGCGTATAGGTATGGGAGAGAATTCCTTGGTTTCAGCATGATACAGTCTGTGTGCAACACATTGACAAATTTGTATCTCTTATGTTAATACAGGAAATGGTATAAGATCAAATGAGTGTGTATACTTTTCTGTGTGTGTGTTTCGTTTGTATGTCTTTTTATGTGTGTATGTGTTTTGTTTGTATGTATTTTTGCGTGTCTGTGTGTTTTGTGCATTTTGTTTGTGGGGTTTTATTCTGTGTGCTTGTGCCTGTTTGCGTGTGTATATTGATTATTTTTTTCATTTATCATTTCATTATTAATTTAAGGAAATTCTGTACGAGAAAATGTTTTCCAGCGTTGACTACCAGGAACACAGCTGACATCATACATTGGCAAAATTGGATGATGAATGCAGGGGGCCCAGGGAGAAAATAACAAATATAAATAAGGAGGGCGACGCCTCCTTCATTCTCTCCATTCATCACAGCGTCTTCGTTGTGATTCCAGACCGCCCACATTTCCCTACAACTCTTTGACAGATGAGGTCATCCAGAAAAAACTTGGAAGCACTGTTTTGTTTTTGCACCTTCCTCCCATACACACACACACACACACATGCACATGTACGCAGGCTGGCACACACACACAAAAGGACATTGTTGTTTACAGCAGACTGAGCATATTTATGGTAAGAAGATACGTCCAACGAGTCCAAGAGAGAAAGATAATTAATTCTAAGCTCATTTAAAAGACATTTGTATCCAACCCTGCTGTTGGACACAACCGCAACATGTGCAGAAAGGTATGTGTGGATCCACGCCATAACTGAAATATTGAATAATGACCTTGAGTTGCGCCTAAGACCATTACAATCCTTTCTTTCATTACAAGTTTTTTTTTTTTTTTTTTTTTAACATACATGGTTTTCATATATCAGCTATTTTTGTTCCTCTGAATTCCTACAGGCTACAAATGTGTTAAATCCACCAGATGTCAATTTGCTAAATGTGTTTAATATTTATATACACTGCGAGAGGCAAACTAAGAGTCTACGCTAAAGTCATGAGATAACAACATTCCTGGCGTCTCTCGAATGTCTAACAATCATTCATGCAAAATGTGTAAATAGCTTTTACTGTCCCCCGGAGTGGTATGCAGGTGGACGTGTTTTAACGGCAGTTCCTGCAGTAAATGAAGTTGCTAAGGTGAATTATTTAACCGCCCATCAACCCCCACTGCACACACACACACACACGCACACACGCACACGCACACGCGCACACACACATGCGCACACACGCATAGATCATGAGTATGAACGTATCTGACCTCTCCCAGTTGTACCAAACATGAGCTATAAGCGAAAGCCCAATCCATCCTGCGAGACCCGCAGCATCCCCTGTTTGATGACTTCCAGTTGCTCTCCTTGGAGCGGAGATTTAGGCTCCCAAACACTCGAACCAACAGGCCCAGCATCACCTGGCTTCACACTGCCTTTAACACGACATAGGATAGCTTCTCACTAGTAGCCAGCCATGTATGGTTTTTATGGTCTTTATGTCCTTAATGTTTTAATGTTATTGTTGTCCGTTGTAATATGTAGTGTTTGTTTTGCGGTCACTGTTGGTGTTGTTATTGGTTTTTACTATCACTACTATGCTGCAAAACTTTATTATCCCTTGGGGATAATAAAGACCTTACTCTACTTCTATTTGACGTACACAAACACAAACTCAACGCTCTCCCCTTCCCTCTCTCTTCCTCCCTTTTCCCCAAAGTCTCCCCCCCTCACACTTCATTACACTCCCACCAGTCCGACCCCCCCCCCCCCCCCCCCGACCCCCGACCTCCCACCACCGCCACCCCGACACACACACGTGCCAACAAACACACACACACACACACGTGTACGTGCACATACAGCTTCCAGCAAATGTCCAGGTCCAGACGTGTGAAGAGGAGGAAGGCTTAGGGGTGAGCAGGAGAGGTGTAAGAAGGCGGGGGGGGGGGGGGGGGGACCAAGACTTTTATAATCCTGACCTCGTAAAAGTGGACTGGAGCTGTTGGTCAGCGCTGGCCTGATGGGCCGAGCAGAGCAGTCCACCGACTGGAATTCCAGTTTGCATGTTGGTGTGTCAGCTGGGGCGTGCACGTGCGTGAGCGTGCACGTGTATGAGCATGTGTGTGTGCGTGCAACTATATTTGTTTAATGGAAAGACTGAGAGGATGTCATGAATATGACATTGAATGAGAGAGCAAGAGAGTGTGTGTGCGTGTGTGTGTGCGTGTGTGTGTGCATTTGTGCGTGTGTGTGTGTGTGTGTGTGTGCATTCATGCGTGTGTGTGTGTGTGTGTGTGTGTGTGTGTGTGTGAATGCATGTGTGTGTGTGTGTGTGTGTCTGCAAGTGTGTGTGGGTCCTTGTCTTTGATATATTACTGCTGTGTCACTGTCCCCATCCGACAGCGCATCATCAGAGGCTGCCTTCTCTTCTGTGTGACTGTGTAGTAAAAGAAAGGGAGAGGGAGAGAGGGAGAGGGGTGGGAGGGAGGGAGAGAGAGAAACAGAGAGAAAGAGAACAGCGGGGAGACAGATAACCAAGGGAGCCGTGTGACAGACTGACAGACAGACAGAGAAAGGGAGCGAGAGAGGTAACACAGAGAGGGAGTGAGCGAGACATGGGCTCAGAGCGGAGAAGGGAGGGAGAGGGGGGAAAGTCAGCCTCAGACAATCAATCAGTCCGACTTTGCAGCACACGTATGTGTGTGTGTTTGTACAATTGAACCTGCGCCTGAGTCTTTTCCAGTGGTAGAGGGACAGAGAGAAAGAGGGAGAGAGAGAGAGAGAGAGAGAGAGAGAGAGAGAGAGAGAGAGAGAGAGAGAGAGAGAGAGAGAGAGAGAGAGAGAGAGAGAGAGAGAGAGAGAGAGAGAGAGAGAGAGAGAGAGAGAGAGAGAGAGAGAGAGAGAGAGAGAGAGAGAGAACAAGACATAGCTGAACAGGAGCAGGTCTAGTGCTGCTGGTTTGAGTTCTCTGGATACCTCCATCGTGACTCTCTACTAACGGCTCACACAACAAGGTAAGACCCCTTCAGGAGGGGACCTCCGCACTCCTCCAGCTTTTAACCTTCTCTGCTACAGACAATTGTATTTATTAATTATACATACAATTAAGAAAATGTACGTGAAAAATACGTGCTATATTATATCTATTATATATTTATGGAATTATGTGATTTTGTGAATGTGAATTATGTGAATACATACATTTATTTTTGAGAATATATACAAAATATATTTTATATATTTTATTAAATATATAAAATAGAACAAAAAAATGAAAAGCAATGTAAAATATAATATGAGAATATATATAGATATATATAGATATATATGGATCAGTTAAATTGGGTGTCTATGAGAAGAGTATTTTGAGCTGCGTGTATGTGTGTGTGTTTGTGTGTGTTCGTGTGTGCGTGCGGTAAGGAGGTATGTAGGTATGGAAGCCAGGGAGTAGGTAAGGAGGTAGGGAGGCAGTTATGGTAAGTAGGTAAGTAGGTAAGATGGTAGATAGGTAGGTAAGATGGCAGGTAGGTAGGGGGTAGGTAAGACGGTAGGTAGGTAGGTAAGTAGGTAGGGGTAGGTAGGTCAGGAGGCAGGTAGGTAGATAAGTAAGGAGCCAGGGAGATAAGGAGGTAGAGAGGGAGGTATGAGGTCTGGGGAAGGTAGAAAGATACAGAAGGCAGGTAGTTAGGTATAGGGTTAGAGTTAGGGAACAAGGTAGGTAGGTAGATATGTACGCAGCTAGATTGTTAAGCGGGTAGAGAGAGGGGGAAGGGAAAAGAAAGACAGAGGAAGGCTGACAGAAGAGGGATAATACGTGGGACAAGAGGCCTGGTCTTGAGTCTGAAAGACGCACATTTCTAAAGATGAGGCCAAAAAAACGTACGCTGTCAGAAAAAAACGTATGCTGTCAGAAAAAAACTTACGCTGTCAGAAAAAAACATACGCTGTCAGAAAGCAAAACAATGCAAAGGTGAAGGACAATGGTGTGATGGAGGAAACAGAGTGAAACTGAGATGTGTGAGGGGGAGAGAGGCAGAGGGTCTGAAGGAGGTGAGAGTGACATGGAGTGGCCTGACAGAGAGCGGGAGGAAGACGAGTGATGCAAACATCCCTGTGGACGGCGCTCTCCACTTGAAGCCAATGGAGCCAGATGAGAAACAGTTCATGCAATAAGAATGTGAGAGAGAGAGAGAGGGAGAGGGAGAGGGAGAGGGACAGAGAGAGAGAGAGAGAGAGAGAGAGAGAGAGAGAGAGAGAGAGAGAGAGAGAGAGAGAGAGAGAGAGAGAGAGAGAGAGAGAGAGAGAGAGAGAGAGAGAGAGAGATCTTCCCTAATCCCCATAACACGGTCCCCAACTTGTTAAGAATGAGAGAAAGCAGTATAGAGTGTCGTGTGGAGCTGCCATGCACTTGACATATGATATCACTTAATGTGCGTTTCGTGTGCGTTTGCTTGTGTTTTTAACGCTGTTGCTAATGCCACTAAAATGTCCCAGGGGGGTCAATGGTTTGTGTACGTCTCTCTTCTTTCTCTGTGCCGGGGTTTGTCTTGAGTGGTTCTGAAAAGCAACATTGTACATGAGCCGAGGTCTGGCTCAGATAGCTGCCTATCATTGGTCCTAAAGGGCTCTCAAATCCATGCTGTTTGTGTTATCTTTACCGGGGGATATATTTAGTGTGGAGATTAGCTTTTAGGAGGCTGGCGCAATGGGGACATGGGTATAATGTATATATGTGTGAGTGTGTGAGTGTGTCTGTGTGTGTGTGTGTGTGTTAGTGAGCATATCATGGGGCTGGCGTCAGCACACGGTGGCAAAGCTTGGCACTCGGTATGCCAAACTGTTATGCAAGTGTGTGTGTGTGTGTGTGTGTGTGTGTGTGTACCTTTTGTGCATGTGTGTGTTATTGTACGTGACTGCAGGGGATGTAGCAGGGGCGGGGGGGGGGGGCGGGCGGGGGGGGGGTCTGGGTGTCTGTGCCCCCCCTCCCACCCATGCACCTGTCACACTGTGCCTTGAGTGAGGGTAGGTTACCGAAAGGCGAACTAAAATAGAACCTAAAAAATAACAAAAATGATGGCAAGCCAGACAACATAAATTGTGGTAATTTATGATTAAATTATATCCACAGGCAAAAATCCAAAAACTGTGCAAAAACTTGCCCACAAGAAAAGTTACCACCATCAAACTATTTACACTATATACACCGACAAATGTGTTGGTCCTTCTTGCTCTACGCATCAGTGTGTCTCAGTCAAAAGCACAGCCCTGAATGAAGGGAACTTTGTCCTTATATAGCTGAAGTGTAAGTGCTGTTCGCAGTAAGCAATACAAAACCAAAATGTTGAACCAATTAACAAACTAGGAACGTTGTAATATAAAAAGAAAACTCTTCAACCTGAATTAACGATGCGTGGCCGGATCATTTATTCCGGTATGTAAAATGGGATCGGCGTTTTACCCTAAACCTAAATGAGTCAACCTATTTAAGCTGAACAGCGCGTTTGTATGTGTGACTGTTAATGTGTGTATGGATGAGTATGCTTGTTCAGACTGTGGCCACACACCCAACGACCCCTCCCACCTCTGATGAGGAATCTGCCCTTTAGTTTATTAAAAGCTGGTGAAACAATGGGGAGGTGGAGGTGTGGGGGGGGGGGGGGATCAGAGAGAAAAGGATGATGTAATCTCTGGGCACAGCTGGCAGCGAGACAGCACCAGAGAGAGAGAGCAGAGCAGAGGTGGAAACGAGGAGCAGGAAGCAGCAGATAGAGTGACAAAGACACTCACTGTGAGCGATTGTAATGAAACTACTGGCGCAATATACCTGGGTCACCCCCCCCCCCCTCCTTCTTTTATTCAGCTGTCTCTGGTGTGTGTTCATGATTTTTTTATGGAAGTTTTTATTGAACTTTATTATTTGTAACCCACAGAAGACAATTCCTTACTCGGAATTTGTAAAATGATATCCACACAAATATTTCACGATCCACAAATGCATATTTTTTACTTGTGTCTTGTACAATGATGCCCACGCTCACTTTTACAACTTTGTGGATCGCATGGCTCTTGTGAGTTGCTTAATTTTGTCCAATATGTCCCACTCCTGATCTGTAAAATGTGGATGGGCTAGTTTTTATTGGACTTGAATATGCGTAATCCACAGAACACAATTCACATTACATGTACCGCAATCCACAAATATGTTATGCTTTGTAAAGTGATATCATACACAACTTTTACACATAACCAAGCTTTTCCACAGCATCTTTGTAGAGACGCCATTAGAGGACATTAGTTGGCAGAAACATTGCACTCAAGTCCCTGTGACCGGGGTGTCGGCCAGGCAGGACGATGGCATGGTCTTCTGCGTAGTTCGTTACGAATGCCACAACTCTCTTGTGCTCAGTATTGAGGAAGTTCTTGTTTGTCCGTGGAAATGTCCTCCTCTGGCGTGGTTCTGCTACTGCACCAACACACTGGGGTCAACATTCAATAACTTTATTTGTCGCATACACATACAGGATGTAAAGTGAAATGAAAGTGGTAATGCTTACGGGATTGTGCAAAAACAACAACAGTAACAGTATTTAAAATAAAAAATAAGCAAAGCTATTCAGAGTAAAAAGAAGCAACGCTATTTGCAAAGGGTGTGGATATAAGTAAGGGATCTGAAAAAAAAAAGAAGAAAATATGTGAAAAATATATATGTATATGTAGTCAAGAGCCAGCTTGTTAAAAAAATACAATGCTAACATTAGCGATGCAAACATTAGCTCTATCGCACTAGCTAGTTAGCGATGCTAACATTAGCCAAGCAGGGTAAGGCACATAACATCCCCTAGAAGTTAGATAGCTAGTCGCTCTTCTGCATGTTTAGCACATCACAACATGGTGGTAGAACATGAACATAATAGCAACACTGCTACACATAACTAGATGATGACACAGCCATAAATAGACATAGATAGACATAAACAAGACATAGGTATCATAGATATCAAACTCACCCAAGTACAAAGCAGAAAGTGTTACGGCAGATGATAGTGCTGTGAATTGGGTATGTTGTTCTGTGAAACTTTCATTTCATAGACCCTTTCTTTGTGGATTGAGCCATTTCTGAATCATTCATGTCAATATAGTTCCCAAAACAAGCATGTATCTGTTATCTGCTGACAATGGCGCTGTGTTCAGTCTGGTGTTGTAGATCAATTCTGGAGACAGTCTTTGGCTCCAAGAGAAAGCCTGTTATTCTGAAAAGTTTCTTATCTTGTCCATTTATTTTGCGCAATCAGTGTCCACTGTTACAGTATTAACTGATCTTAAAAGCTTTTCAATGCCCACAGCCAGAGTGCCATGGTCAGTGTCTTCCTCGTCAGAACACAAACTGTCGTCTAGATCCAGCTCAGAAATGTTGTCGGCCTCTTCAGCATCTTCAGATTCTGAATCAGAGTTATTGCCACCATGCATGCCATCCAAGATGAACAAGGCCATAAATTCTCCACGGCCGATGGTTTTACCGGCAACTGAAAATGTGTTTATAGCGGTGGCAACAGATTGGGAGTCTGGTAGCAAACTGAGAGTAAACCGACTTCCATGCTGCTTTATCTATGGTTGGTGGTTTGACCGAAACTCTGGAACAATAGCCAATGGAACCACTTGAAAACCCACTCAAACAAGCATACTTTGCTGACAAAATCAAAGTATTTAGTGATCCTAAAACTGATCTTTGTTATATTGAGTGGCTTCTTCAACTTTTAAACTTCAAACTGTCCTATGAAAAAAACATTTTTTTGTTGATTTGCGGGATTTCATGGTTGCTGAGTTGGTCCACTTTTCCCCAGCGGTTGTCACATTTAACTTGTGTCCTGTAAAATGATATCGCTTTCAGAACATCATTTTACATGTGAACTAGTCCATTTATATTTGTGGATCTCGTAGAGTTTTGTCCAATTTGGACCGTAGCTGATCTGTACAATGTGGATGCATAAGGGTGCATGTAAGGGTGGGAATCACAGAGTAACTCAGGATACGATACTATCATGATACGTTGCCCATGATAACGATAGTATCACAGTTAGTGTTGCACCGATACCGATACTAGTATCGGGAGGGGCCCCGATACCGCGCTAAAATGCTGGTATCGGTATCGGCGAGTACGAACAAATAATGCGCCGATGCCATTTACATATACTAATATGAAACTTGGAACGCAGCGCTTTGCGTCTTTCTCTCCCTTCACTCACTGCTGCGTGTGATCACACGTGTTCAGTGCATGCCGTGCCAAGCAGCTATCCTATTGGCCCACTCCGGCCGCCCGGCCGCGCATGTTGACCGACCGACAAGCGACGACGACAAAGTACCAAAAAAAAGAAAGAAAAAAAAGCACCGGAGACGCGGAGGGCGCGCGGTTCAGCCGCGCGGCGCACAGAAAAGTTGCTCCGCCTGCGGACGCGCCGGTGCGGGGAAACTCAGTGAGCGGGTCCGCCTGCCGGTGCGACGCACCCGGTCACCACCCATGCCCCCCCCCCGCTCCCCGGGGTGCCATGCGGTCACAAACAAGGAGAAGAGGGGAAAAAGCAGGAGAGAGAGGGAGACGCGTCTTGCTCACAGGCGGGAGATCGCTCAAATGGACAGACAGTGACCGCATCACAGACGACGAGTTAAGCTGTAATCGGCTTCTCCCCGATCCCCCCCCCCCCCCCCCCCCCCCCCCCCCCCGCTACATACTAGTAATTATCTCTAGTTATACTATATTATCTAATTATACTAGTAATTAAGCCATGATAGCAATGATTTTACATCCAAGTGAGTATGCAGTTCTTTAGTATTAGAAGAAAAAAAGCTTGTGTGTATATATATATATATATATTTTTTTTTTTTTCCGGCGTGGTATCGGTATGGTATCGGTATCGGCCGATACTGCACAGCCGGGTATCGGTATCGGTATCGGGGGCCAAAAAATGGTATCGGTGCAACACTAATCACAGTACAGTGATTCTGCGAAACTTGATACATTGCAAGATAATTCATCTACGATACATCACAATATGTGTATTGTGGTGTCAGTTTCACAGAATTTGACAACTGAGGTGAAACGATGTACAACAAAGTCCATAGAGTCTTAGCTCAGTGCCTCTTTAACACACACACACACACACACACACACACACACACACACACATATACACACTGACTGCAACTTGTCCATCATTCCAATGTTAACTTACGTTCACTTTACCCTCATTCATTTGATAAGCACCACCACGAGGAGTCATGAAGTAGTGACTCTGGTGAGTCAAAATGGTAACAGGCTTAATGGGGGGGGAAACCATTCAGAGCAGCAGCATGTTTTAATCAAAATATAGATATTTGGCACCAGTGTATCGATAACGTATCACGAGAGGAAGTATCATGATATATTCCAGTATCAATATTTTGTAAAGTTGTATGCAAGCTTTGTAAGCTTGCGTGTCCATTCCATATACTGTAAAACTTCTATTAATAGCCCAGGATTTTATTTGCTTCAATCATTGAATACAACCGACCTATATTAGGGACATTTCGTACAAAACTTTTGCTCAAAGACGGAAAAATACTATCAAATTGTTTATTTTAACCAGTATGAATATGACCTAACCTGTATAAAAATTAGGCTATCGAATAACATATCAATTATCATTCATTTGATCTCGCTCCGAGAGACAACGCATTCTTAGTCAGACCCTCCAGGATTTCGCGATGTTGTGATTTGCAACTTCAACGCAACTTCAGCCAATCCCCGCGAATTCAGGGCGGTGTTGCAATTTTAACCAATCACCGCAACTTTCCCGCAAATTTGACCAATCATTGGCGTCGTTTTGAACTGACGTCGACAAACTACCTTCCGCTTACTTCCGTGTTTACCGCGTTCAAGATATTCAAGAAATGCAGCATGTGCACGTCCAACATGTCACACTTGCCGACCAAAATATCTGCAAAAGATATTAAAATAAAAAAGATTAAAAAATCGCAACTTTCACTTCCTCTCGCAATGTAATCGCAACAAAAGCCTAAAAAACACAGCAACTTTCATCACAATTTTTTGGAAAAGCTCATGCAACATCAGGCATTTTAGGCCGCAACAATCACAAAAAAGGCCCGCGAAATCCTGGAGGGACTGCATAGTTCTCACTCTACCACCAATCACGGTGCAAGAGAGAGAGGTCTATAGTCATTAAATTAGGTTTTACAGAATATGACATGATATTATTTGTTTATTTTGTTATTGTGTGGGTATATAGATCTTTTAAAAGACATGTTTATGTGGAAAAAAAATATACAAGCGTTCGGGTTAGGGTCTCCCATTGTATTGGTTTGCCCTCTTCCACTCATTGCCTCCCCATCCATGGCCCTCCCTAAAAGAAATTCTCGAAATCGTCAATTCAAAAAATTATTCATGGAGACTACGGTGTTCTTTGCCAACCCCGAAAGCACGAGATCCACACTTTGCCATCAGACCTAAAAAAACATATTGAGGTAAGTTTGAGTTGTGTTTTGTGTTTGTGCTACAGATATATTTGTGTTAGTTGTTTTTTAGTCCCAATTATTTAATTATTATTGCGTCAAAAATATGGAATCTGCGGCGGTTTTACTAAGCAACTGAGGTCAAATGTGTGTATTTTGCCCTGTGAAATAGCTCTGCATGACAACAATTTCAAAATACTGCCCTTAAAATACTTCTGTATTACATAAACCAGTGCATTAATGCTTTGTACACACGCACATGCTCGACTG